>JABUQX010005452.1:0-32500 GCA_015478945.1 Trachelipus rathkii | reverse complement strand
CCCACGCTGGGTTAGGGAGGGGGATTCGTCTCAAACTTTGACCCCTACTCCACCCACGCTGGGTTATGGTGGGGAGCTCGTCTCAAACTCCGACCCCCACTCCACCCACGCTGGGTTAGGGAGGGAGGGATTCGTCTCACACTTGCGACCCCCACTCCACCCACGCTGGGTTAGGGAGGGAGGGATTCGTCTCACACTTCGACCCCACTCCACCCACGCTGGGTTATGGTGGGGGGATTCGTCTCAAACTCTGACCCCCACTCCACCCACGCTGGATTAGGCTGAGGGATTCGTCTCAAACTCCGATTCCCACTCCACCCACACTGGGTTCAGGTGGGGGATTCGTCTCAAACTCTGGTCCCCACTCCACCCACACTGGGTTAAGGTGGAGGATTCGTCTCAAACTCTGACCAACACCCCGCCCCACCCCTGCATACCTTATATGGGTTTATATCATTTGTATTAAGTAACATTTTGCTAGAGAAAATTTGAGCCAAATTCCAGTCTAAAAATAAAGACTACGGAGCCGGAGCCGGAGCCGGAACTACAGAATCGAATCGAAATTTTTTGCGTGCAGCCGGTGAAGGAACCAAATTTTTTTGTCATTAAATAAAGGAATTCGGAGCCGGAGCCGGAACCGGAGCCGGAGCCGGAGCCGGAGCCGGAGCCGGAGTCGGCAAAAATATTTACCGATTCCGCAGTCCTGCTACATAGGAGAATTTTGTAGGAGAATGATAAAACCTACTTGACCTATCCAGGTCTAGGACTAACAGGGGGGATACTAAAATGGTTAGAAGCACTTAATCTAAAATAACTTTATTATTATCATTATTATTATTATTATTATTATTATTATTATTATTATTATTATTATTATTATTATTATTATTATTATTATTATTATTATTGTTATTATTATTATTATTATTATTATTATTATTATTATTATTATTATTATTATTATTATACTACCTAAGTTGCTTACAATTACTCATGAAATTCTTCATTATCCTTCAATATAATAAGTTCCTTGACCAAAATTGAGGCCAAATCAAATTCACGACGATGTTATAATTACAGACTGAGGTTTGGATTCGGATTTGAAGAGAGATGAATGATATGGTTATGAGAAGAGATGAATGATATGGTTATGACAAGAAATGAATGTTATGGTTATGACAAAATTAGGTTGGTGCTGGAATCGGTTTCAGAGTTACAAGCTTTTTTCTAGATTTTTTTTTGTTTTGTTTTGTTTCTGAGAGCGGACCTCACCAACAAAGGGCATATACCGTCCCTCCAGGCAGACAAAAAACTGCCTTTCAGGCTACCACGAGCTCAAGGCAAGTGAACCCACCTGCACGAGAGCCCGTGATACTCTCCTTTTTCTAGATTCATTCCTCTAGTTCAGCGGTTCCCAAGCTTTTTCCTCTCCCGTACCCCTTTATTAGACTTTTCAAGTACTTGTACTTCCTTTTCACATAACACCTCCCCCCCCCCAATCACTTTATGCAAAAAAGTTTATTTTTGTAGGTATTAATGTTTTTAAGGGTTAACTAAATAATTAAATATATTCCAATCAGAGGTCATTTGTAGGCTTTTATTTTCGATTTTACATTTTACAATATATTTCGATCTTTTTTTTATAATAAATAGCAGTCTAACATTAAAACAATTAAAAACAGCGATATTGCTTCCTTATTTGGTGTTTCCGCCATTACAATATTATTTTCGTACCCCCAATCGGTCTGTTCCTAAGATCTCCCCAGGGTATGGACCTCCGGTTGTTGGGAAACGCTCTCTAGTTAACAAAATTTGTAAAAGAATACTTTAGAATTTTTTCGGTAATATATTTGTCAATGATTTTAAAGAAAACTTCTTTATCCAATTTTCTTCAAGAGAATTACTTTGTCTCGTCTTCTTTAGAAAAATTCTTTTGTCCAATGATCTTCAAGAAAACTCCTTTATCCACTATTATTCAAGAGAATTTCTTTGTCCAGACTTCTCAGTAGAATTTCTTGCTAATTGGCAAATATATTTCTTTGAGACATTAGAGAAGAATGTTGCCAGTCCTAACAGTAGAACTCATTTGTTCAGTCCTATTTAGTAGAACTCCTTTAGTAGAACTCCTTTATCCAATCCTTTTCAATCTTCTTCAGAAGAACTCTTTTTTCCAATGATATTCAAGAAAACTCCTTTGTCCATTTTTCTTTAAGAGAATTACTTTGTCCAGATCTTATTCAGTAGAACCCCTTTGTCCAGTCCTCTTTAGTAGAACTCTTTTGTCAATTCCTTTTCAAGAGAATCCTTTGTCCAATTTTCTTCAGTAGAATTCTTATGTCCAGTCTTCTTCAGTAAAATTCCATTGTCCAGTCTTCTTCAATATAACTCCTTTGTCTAATCGTCTTCAAGTGAATTCCTTTGTTCATTTTACGTCAAGAAATATCCTTTGTCCAATCTTCTTCATAAGAACTCCTTGTCCAACCAATCTTGCTCAGTACATTTACTTTTCCTTTCTTCAAAATTTATGTTACCCTTTTTGAATGTAGGAAACGGTAAGCTGCCTTGGTAAGTTGGTAACTGGCTGGATAATAAAAGATAATATGGGAATAAAGTAGACAGATTTGTCTCGCAAGTAACCATTACATTAAGTATAAAACAATAATTTATGTTAATTTGCATTTTAAAAAGACTATCTCCAAGCCTAAAACGAAATATTTATGAACTATTATCCCGTGGTGATTGCAATTATATTTAATATTTTATTTATTTATTACTTTATAATATTATTATTAAATACTTTATTTATATTTATTTCTAATTTTATATTTTTTTAAATCGTTAACATTCAGATCTTTTAGTACTACTATTTATCTCCCGCAAAAGACTGCTAATATGCTTGTACTTTCTGGTTCTCACTGAAGGCAATAATGTAACGGGCTGCTTTTTTTTGGTTAAAACATCCTTATAGAATTGTAGCTAATATTCTTTTTTCACAAATGAAATTTTGTTAAAATATTTATTAAAGAAAAGCGTTCATTTATTTTGCGTATATAATCATCATTTTAGTGTAGACATACGTGGATTATCATGCTGATATTTTCATGAATACCAATTTTAATTTTAATATGGCGTTATGTTTATACAACTAAATCTTAAGTTCCTAATGCGAAAGCTATTTATATGTCGGTGCTGTGGGGTCTTTTGTGAACAACTTCCGCACATCATACGAGACATTCTTGGGACCGATGCAACAAGGATAATTTTTGCCCATGATCGATGAAATTGATTTAACTTCCTTGGCACGTGCCATGGCAAGAAAATCAGGCCCCTCGAAGAAACCGGTGGTTAAACGTAATTTTAACTAAATAACATGAGTGGGTGTGGGGTGCTATATTAATCACCAAGACAATGAACTAGCTCATTCTTACCATTAAATATTGCCTATTAATATATTTTAATCCATTTATTTCCTTTATCGTTACAAAACTTTTCTTGGTGTAAGATGCAAAATAAAACATACCAACATAAAAAATCCTGCCAAGATAATCCATTATATTTTCGTTATCTGAAAATGTTCACTAGTCAAGGTAGCTTCGTAGTGAAGCCTTTTTAGCACCTACATCATAAAAATTTTTTTGAATTATTGGAAAATAAAACCTTCCAGGAAGCCTAGATAGTAGATGAAGGAAGAAGTTGGACGTATCATTCTATAGTTATACTGCCACAACTGATTTTTGATATCTTTAAACAATACAAAATTAAAAGCCAACATTCTTTTGGGCAATTAACCTGTGATTCTGGTTCTTTATGGATGATTAGTGTTCTGCTGTCCATTACCTTGTTAAGATGTCATACTTTTCATGCATTCACAAGCAGCGAGTTTGAAGACATTGCTGTGTGCGCCCATTTTATAAATTACTCCCGTTTTGCCAGATGTTTGCTATGGATTGCCTGCAACAAATTAAGAGTTAGAAGATCGATTCTGTCTGGTTTGCCATCCGAGGGGATAAGTCGCAAGAATGATTTGATGGGTGAATGCGCTTTGAGAGTGCTATTGCGCATTGATGCTCGATGTTTTTATTTACCATTATAATCGGTAGAGAGAGTTATTTATTTCAGTTCAGATTGTTGAGACGCATGTATTCAGCGTTAGAGAAAAAAATTTTAATCAATATTAATTCAATTTTTTTTAATTATTCTTTTATGCACAATATTGCAACATTTTCTTTTAATTGTTTGGTCTTTCTCTCCATGCTATTTGTTGTTTTACTATTGCACAATTATTTCCCTTTTCTAGATAAAGTTCCTATGAAAGCTCATCTTGACAAAATGATGATTTTGTAAAGCAAACTACTCTCTAAAATGAAATGTCTTTTAATGTCATTTTTCTATATATATGACATATACATATTTGTAAATTATTGGAACAGTATTATTATCAGAATATCCTGGAGCATGCTATTCTTTGATTGGTGCCTTTTTTGTAGGTATTTTACATATGTTCACAGGATAGTAACGTATTGCAGCCAGAAATTATTTGGTAAAAGAGACAGATAATGATATATTGATTATATCATATTGAATTTGTTTTAAGTTATTTAAAATATTTTATGCTTTTATGGTATTTTTATAAATGTTCCTATTTAAAGGTAAATATCTATTCTAATGAGCTAAATACAACGATTATATATGGATCACTAATTATTTACAAGCGTAAATCTAATATCTATTTCTATTAAACAACAGATATCTGAGCTTTGTATTAATTTAATTATTATTAATGTATGAAATGAAAGGATTGATATAGGTTGGAAGCTTATAATATAAATTTCACTAATAGAAAATAATCAAGATATAATTATAAATTGAAATATTAAACTTTCTTAGACTGTTAAATATAATATACTCTTACACTTGCAGAATAATCGATAATGATACCTCCTTCACTTAACTATAAGTATTAATATTACCGTATAATAAGCTCTAATAGACAGCAATCAATACTCCTAATAGATAATACATTGTATATAGTTTTATTCAGCTTGTATAATTGAATTAGTATATCTTACATATAAACTAAAATAATAGTATATTTACGATTAAACAACTTGAGTATATTACTTCTCAGACATGATCCGATATAATGCGCACAATTAATTTTTTAATTACTAACTATAGATAGTGCCAGCAATAATTCAACATCCTTTAGCATAAAATTGAAATAACCTTCATTAATAATATATAATAATTATTGAGTGAAATTATCATAACGTACTAGTAACCCGTGAATTAACTTTTATTCTATTAAATAAGCATTATTAAGAAAAAAACAGCATTAGTAATTAAATATAAATTATAAGCTGATAAAAAATAATATAGACTGATTTTACTATTTTCAATCACTTAAGTTAAGGAACCCTGTTTTGAATAGGTTCGTTGCTTGCTTAACGTTATCTAAATTCTTGTAGTACTACCCTGTCAAGAACCCCACACAATCTACCCACACCAGGACCCCGTGCCAACCAATTCCACCCCGACTCCACCGGAGAAGTCGTCCCTACTCGCAAATACATCACTCAACGGAACATTCGTTAAACATTAATTCTTTCGAATCTAATTCTAATCTCTCACAAAACTAGAACAAAAAATGCGTTTTGCATTTATACTTAGAAACTATAATGAACTGCAAAGATTAAAACGCTTCTCATGGAATAATTAAATCTGATATCGGAATCCTCGCACTTTAAAAGCCTCTCCTCATAAGCTTGCTGAGATACTACACAAACAGTCTGATGAGAACTGTTGGCACTTTACCAATTCAGAGATAACATTAAAATACTTATAGCAACCCATATTAGTTCAGGTCTGCACGATAACTGAATATCTCTGAAATCTTCACTGGAAGACGATCCCCACTCCCAAGGCATACAAAAATAAACATTGGTTCTAACTTTCAACTGTTCCGTCTTGTGGAGTTATTGATCCTGACTCTGGATGAGAGCTTACCCTTTCTGAAGCTGTGAAATTAGGTCTTTATGATGCAGAAACAGGGGCATTTAAATTCAAGCTAATTTAGTAAGCTAGTCACTCCTCAGCTTGTTTATAACCAAACATCCGCCCTTAGTAAGAGAGCCCGGCACCTCTGTTTCCAGCAGACTGGAGTGGGCCCACTCCCTGCTCAATATACTTTTTTGATTTTCAATTGTTATGGGGGCTCCTCAATTTCAACAGAACCTCCGCAGACTCCCTTAAAATTGAGGTTGATTCTCTCTACAAAAAGAAGTGTTGCAAAAATATTGACATTATTTCTGGTACTTGTTTAAACTTGAGTCCACTATGATGTACACATATCTACGATAAGAATGTCCAGTCATTTTTCAGACATTTCCCATGACACCTTCTCGATAACTCTAATACTCCTATTTTACAGATGCAAATAGGCTATAGTATCTCCCCAACTAGTCTATTCTTTGTATGATGCATCAAATCCACTCAGGCAAACTACATATAGTAATAACTATTATCTGCAAACCAAGCAGACAATATGGATATCTATTTAAATCGAATACAATTTCATTTACTATGGACATACTATGCATCCAATCTCTATCATACATCATTTCACAAAAGGTTACTGATAATATCCATACAACTATAGAGTTTGACCAGCACTAATCTTGATTATATAAATATCATGTTAAATTTAACCTCTTAGAGACTTAGTCTTCACCACCTGAAGCTACCACTCAAAGTCGGTCAATCGTCAATGAGTATGAGAAAGAAAATTAGCCGTGCTTACAACAGATAGGGATAACAATTATTATTCCTAATGGACATGTTAGTCCTTGCAATAACCTGGCCATCAATATAGTTACTACTAAAGCCACAGTGAGGTTGCCATGATTATCCACAGGAAGTAAAAAGCTCAACTATTTGATCTACACTAGTCGATTCATATAAAAAAATCATTTTCTATATAAACAATGTATGATGACCAGTTTTTGTCGAAATGTGATGAAAGTTAATACATGAAAAAGGTAGCCTAAGACAAAAGACCACGAATGGATTCGTTCGAGGCTACTATCACTGAGTGTTCAATTAGGTTTCTAAATTTGATCATCAATTTAACCGTTACGTCAAAGTGAAAAAAACTTGTTATATTAATGAAGATAAGTAAAAAAACGGATCTCTTATTGATTTATATAGTATTCAATTTTGTCTTAGACGTGATTTTGGTAAAAAGAAAAAATCATTTACTTTATTAGAGACGGCAATTTTAAAGTTTCCTAATATATTTAAATCTTTAGGTGACATGGAACTCATTCAAGGTCGCCCTATGAGACAAATATAATTAATATATATAATATAAATTTATAATATTAATATATATAGTATTAATACTATATATATATATATTAATATATATATATATATAATATATTAATATTAATATATTAAGATATATAATATATTAATATATATATATATATATATAAAATTATATAATATATTATTATTAATATATAATAATATATATTTATATTAATGTATAATATTGTATATTAATATAGTATATTAATAATATATATATATATTATATATATATATATTAATATTATTATATATATATTAATATTAATATTATTAATATATATATAATATATATATTAATATTATAATATAATATAGATATTAATATATATATATATTAGAATTAATAATATAAATATTTATTTTATATGAGAACCAGACACGTAGGAGTACCCGGTCCCGTAGCCCCTTCGTACCCGGCAATCCACCCGGGCCTATTTGTATTAGCGGTGATCCCCGTGAGCTCCCGGCCCTACAAAATATCAGAAAAACCGGGGTTCCTACCCGGGTGTTAAAACATGTTAAATTTCAAGGCACTAAATAATAACTTCACGCAATTCCGAAAAACAATAAATAAATAAGAAGTATGAAGGCCCCTTTGTAATTACCAAGATCCTTTACCAACCCTCACCGATTTTATGTTTTATTTTAAAAGGAGTTCTTGAAAAATGCGAACTTGACAAAACTTAAAAATTAAAAGTATTATATAAAAATTATTTAAAAAGTTTATACATAAAAGGTAAAACGAAAACAGTAGAAGAAACCGCTCATATTTTGGACATCATAAAATTAAAAGCGATAATAAATAACCACTCAAAATTAATAATTAGCTTATATTATTGAATTAATTTTGAATTCATTTAGTAAATTTCTCTCTCTCCGTTACTTGAGTCTTAAAAGTAAAATCTGTGCATCCGGCGGACGGATTATAACGTCACTTTTTTTACATGATTCAACGTCATAAGGAACACTGGCTAAGAGTACTCTGCAACGGCCTAAGTTCCTACTATAATCGTAAAATGATAATGAAAACCTTTCTCCTTCCCGTAATATTGTATACGAAATTGTGTGGGCCTTGTCGGCAGTGTATTGAATATGTTGTATCGGTATTTGTGTCTTAGGAACTTCGTTTGAATATTGGATATTATTAAGATATCTTATATAACTTTAATTTAATCGGATGTATTTTAGACTATATATGAATAAAATAATTTGGATAATTTAATGGATATTAAACAAGTAAGTGTAAGATTTATTATTAAGAAGAAAAAAAAAGCTTCAGAAAACTATCTATAAAACCACTATGCTTTAATTTTAAAATACCAAATGAAAATAGATGGCCTAGAAAATAATACCAATTGGAATATTAGCCTGATATTAAAATTAAGATGTGGTAATATAAAAATGTAAAAACAAAAATGTTTGATACAAATAAATAGGTACGTATATATATTATTAAATATGTTTTCGAAGTTTTCGTTAGCTATAGTATAATATATTATATAATATATATATAATATTATTATATATAATATATATATTAGGTTATATAATTAAATAATATTTATAATAATTTAATAAATTTTGAGGTAGTATATATATTTATATTATTAATTATATATATAGTTTTATATATAAAATATATATATAATAGTATATAGATATATAATAACTCTGACCTACCCAAAGTGTATTCTTCCAAGTACGCCACTGATATCTATTATATATATAATATATATATAATATATATATATGGGATATATATATAAGTTATAATATTAACTAATATATATATATATAATATGTTCAAATGTATATAATATTAATATATTAATTAGTAGTATAGTAAATAAATGAAGAGTTATATCCAGTAAATATAAATTATATAAGATTTAGGGAGATACCCCAAGTGTATTCTTCCAGGTACGCCACTATATATATATAATATTATATTATACTATTATTATATTATATATATACCATAATATTATATATATAAATATATATGATATAATATATTATATTATAATATTATTAATATATATTATAATATAATTTATATATATATTATATATAATAATAATATGGTATCTCATTAATTAATTATTGAATATAATTTTTTCTTAAAAATTAATTATATTATATTTATATATTTTAAGACGTAATTTAATTAATTTATGATATTAATTTATATATATATTTAATTAATTAATTATATATATATTAATTATATATATGAATATAATAGTATAAATATTAGTATAATATACTTATACTTATAATATAGTATCATATATATATATATATATATATTATATTAAATATTAGATAATATTATTATATATATATTAAATTTAATAATATAATATATTAAAGTATATATATATATAGTATATTAATAATATTATATATATATATTTAAGGGACCGACCCCGGGGATCTTAGGGAATTTTTAGCCGTAGGGCTCTAGGGGCCTGAGGTGACCGGGTAGCTTATAATGTCTACTTGATAATTAGCCGGGGCGGAAGGCCGGACTAGGGGCCGGTTAGGCTACTAGTATATAGGGGTTCGATTAATAGCTAAAATATATTAGTATATAAATATACAAATATACTAATCAATCTATGCAATTAAAAATTTTTTCTTTAGAAATCTAGGCTTTACTGCAGCTTATTTTTCTTTTTATTCTTAGCTAAATAGTGGTACCACAGTATATTAAAAAAACACTTAGGATGAGAACGTTATAAAATATAAAGATTTCAATTAAACTTAAATAAATTTCATTTTAATATTTTAATAAATAGAAAAAGAAATTAACATATTTTAATTACAAATTTAAAGATATATTATTTGTAAAATAAGAAATATTTAGAAAAATAATTGATGATTCTAGAAGAAATGAAATTTTTGTAAAAAAACAATCATAGTATAAATAATCTATTATATATATATATAGTATACTTGCCAGATAATACACTATTCTTTACTATAATACTTATAGTATATATACTTAAAGGAGATATCTGATAATCAGTAATTTTATTACTTATACTATATTATATATATTAGTTCTAATATATATTTCAAGATATATAGTATAGTATTATATATATATCTAAAGTATTATAGCTGTGATCATATTATCATATATATTGTAGGTATATATTCATTATGATATACCTATATTTAATAATATATATATTTATAATTACTATATTATTACTAATATTGTAGTTAATTGTTGTTAATAATAAATATAATATATTATATTTGTATATATTGTCTACATGATATAATTAATAAAATATATTATTCTAATGACATTAAACAGTATTTATGAAAGTTTAAATATAATATATAATATATATATCTATATATATATATTATAATTATACTTAAACTATATCCATTCTAATATATATATATTTAAGAAACCTACTTTGTCCTAGTGATATGATTACTTTGAGAGAGAAGCGCCTTGGATTACTTTGTTTAGCTATTATGCTGTTGTATAATTGAGAGATGGTGTTCCTTCAGCGGTGTCATATATTAAAGACAGCTCATTAATTTCTCAGACTACGACATAACTTCTTTTCATATTAATGAGCATAAATATTAAACTGAGACACAAAAGCTCGGCCTGAGATATGGTCCCCATTGTCTCCCATAACTCCGAGATGAAACATTCTACATATATGAATGCTAACAGGAATTTTATCATATTTTACCGCCAACCCTTTTATTAATACAATAGTTTTATGGGACTGATAAGATTCATGTAGGAGTCGGACATAGTTTTTGTCTCCACTCTCGCGTCACAACACCAACCCTAATATGGTATGTCGCTAAATCTATATGTAACTCTATCATCCTTTCAGTTCAGGATACGAATTTTAGACTGAAATTGCCCTATTCTCATACAACTCTATCCCCTTCTCTCGATATATCTTAATCTACATTTGTATAACAATGCACAGTGATTGATGCAACAATGAATGTGTATATATATTGAGAAAACCAATACATTCGCACCACAACTATGTATGACTATTGCGTATTACCGTGAACTCATTCACCCCTAAACAATGCAAACTTTAATTTATGCTTATCTAAGCATCTCTCAAAATTTCTCCGTGCCTTTCGTATATGTCTCTCCCCCTCTTCTAGCCACAAGAAACTAAATACATCCGCAATACTTTCAAATCACTTTTACTTGTCCCTAAGTTCTTTTTCATCACAACTGCATTAAGCTGCGAGAGCAAAGATAAAGGATCGGTTACGTATAGTACCTTTCCCCCGAAAAAATAGCAAACACCTTCCTGTTTTACCCAATTCTCTTCAGATTACATTATATTCGTTAAAAACAAATATTACCAAAAAATATTTACCCCATTCAATCAAATAACTAATCACCTTATAAAACATCTCGAAAATCCCAAACGAAAATAAAAACTCTTCCACCAAAAGCCCTGTATATATCATATTGCCCCTGTAATCCTTTTTCAATAAAGACACATAAATAAATTAGCGTGAATAAATCTATAGAGTCTTTCGAGCACCAAGAAGGAAAAAAATCAAACCAGCATTATGCTATCAGGTGACCTGCACAAGGACAGCATAATTTCAGCTTTAAAAAATTCATAGGCGTTAACAAACGGACCATCTTTTCCTAGTCAATATCACAACAATATAAAAGGATGGATCAGAAAAATGACCTAGGCGAAGATTCATCACGAACACCTGATGCCGCAAATGGCAATGGAATCCTTTATGCATTCATAGATACCGTAGAGCAAACTGAAAGCGATATAAAGCAGTCCGCTGAGAGTTTGGAAAGATAGTTATATGGTGTGTTATAATCATGAAATAATATGGAATTATTCTGAAAATATCAAAAATATTTTCAACAACCACCATCGGAAGAAAACAACAACACCATGAAGAAAACACACTTGAACTGATGAAGATGCAAGAAAGAAGTCCAGTCCGCTTGCCTGTAAGAGGTCTCGCGTTCGTTCCTGTTTTAAAAAATATATTTCGATTAAAAAAAAAGTGTCTTTAAACCAATGTTTTTAATTTGTGTACATTTAGTAATAAATTGAAGTGCCAGTAAAGCATAATACTAAAAAAGAATCCAAGGGCTTCCTCTCTAAGTTAAATGTTACTATATATACTTATATATATAATATTATATATTATAATATATACTATATATATATAGATATATATATATATATATCAAATACGACGATCCGTCTTTGCGGGCACGGTGTAGACTGGGTGTTGCGCGGGTGAGACTAGCGAGACCGACTCCGTATGTATTAAGGAGGAGCGCGCGCCGAAACGTCACCGTCATGAAGAGACAACGGTACAAATTGCTGGGCTTATATATAGTATATATATATAATATATATAATATATATATATATATTATACTAGTGATTTCTAATATCTCGTAATTATATAAATAGATTTAGTATATTATTATATATATATTATTAATTCAATAAAATAAATAATTTTGAAAAGTACGATTTTCGGAAAGATATTTGAAAATCACAGGATTTACTTTAAATAAAAAAAGGTACTAATTAATATTTGTAACCACCCATGCTATATTTATTCCTTTTTTCTGAATTTCGTTTGAAATATCAAATTTCTAATTATTTATTGTTAAAAACTCGGAAAAAAAATTATAATTTGGCCTCAATTTTAAATTGAAATGATAATGAAATATCAAAAAAAAAATTGAATTATATTTAATTTTTGTTTAATATTTTGCATCAATTTATAACACAAAGGAGAAATTTAATAAATATATTCTTTATTTTGTTGATTTAACCCTCTATTATTTAGTGTAAATTATACAGTTAACCCCGGTAGGAAACCCCGGTTTTTCCTGATTTTTGGCCGGCGGCCGGTGTCGCTAAAAATGGCGGGGTTGGCCAGGGGGCCCGGGGCCGGCCGTGAGGCCCCGGTTCTGGGTTCCTAAAATATATATTTACAATATAAAAATATTTATATATATTTTATAAATTGTAGTATATAGAATATCCCATTTTATATTTATATATATATGATATAGTATATATATATATATATATATAAATATATTAATATATATTATATATAATATATATATAGTATATAATATATTATATATATATGAGGATTGATATTATCTCTTGAGATAAACTTTGAAAAGATTTTTTCTTTTTTATTTATTTTTATTTTAAGTGAGTCTATTATTTTGTGACTAATATTTATGTAACAAAATTTAAAAAAAATATTAACACTAATTAGTCGAGCTTTCGTGTTCTTGATCGACTCACATCTTCGGGACTGAAAATATTTATGATCGATGAAATGATTTTAACTTCCTTGGATTTCTGGCAACCTGGTGTGTCTATTTACCGATGACGCTCTGTTCCTAATTTCCTTTCTTTTAAACTTTCTTTAACATTTTGTTGAGTGTTGGAGACATTTTCAAATATTTATTAGTAGTGTCATCTATAGTTATTTCACCTTTTTGTATGTTGAGATTGGTGCTGTTTCCTATTAAGAATGATTCGATAAATTTCCTTTTTTCCGTATTTTGTATGGATTGTAAATAGTAGGGGAATCTATATTGATGGTATGGTTTGAATTTTGCCTATGTTTAACTAACGCAGAGGTTTGTTTGTCTCGGTTTAAATCATTTTTATGTTGATAAAATCTAGTTTTGAAATTGTTGGTCTCCCTTATGTATCTGTTGTTGCACATATTGCAATTTATTCTGTAGACTCCTGAGATTTTGTTTTGATTATTAGTATTAGGCTTTAATGCATTTTTCAATATAATTACCATTGTTTGAGAGTATTTATATAATGCCGTATGTATTCTCTTGATGGTGCTTTGTTTTTTGTAAAGATTTTGGACAGGTATTATTTTTGTACGTTTGAAATTAACAGTATTTGTATCTATTTTTAAGTATTTATTTTTTGCTTTTCTTAATGCTTTATTTATGTAATTTTCAAGGTAGTGTAGTTTATGAAAATTATTTTTTAAGGTTTTTATTTCTAGGTTTTGATTTTGCGGACTACATAGTTTATATGCCCTTAAGAACAGGTTACTCAATACGGCTATTTTTGTTGAGACATCATGACACGAAAACCAATGTATATAGGATGGATTTGCTGTTGGCTTTCGGTATATACTGAAGGAAGGAGGTTCTTCGTTATTCCAAGTGATGAGTACATCTAAGAAGTTTATTCTATTATTTCTGATTTTTTAGTTTAGGGAATTTAATTGTCATTGTTGCATTTCATAATTAAAATTCTATTGCAGTATCTGTGTTGAATATTCTAAATAAATCGAAATCAAGAGTATATCGTCTACATAAATTACGAACTTATAAGAAAAGCAAAAATAAATACTTAAAGATAGATACAAATTACTGTTAATTTCTCAACGTACTACCTGTGTTAACCCAACCAAATCTACAAAAAAGCACCATCAAAGAATACATACCGGATTATATAAATACTGTCAAAACAAATAGTATTATATTGAAAAATGCATTAAAGCCTAATACTAATAACCAAAACAAAATCTCAGAAGTCTACAGAATAAATTGCAATATGTGCAACAACAAATACATGGGAGAGACCAACAATTTCAAAACTAGATTTTATCAACATAAAAATGATTTAAACCGAGACAAACAAACCTCTGCGTTAGTTAAACATCGGCAAAATTCAAACCATACCATCAATATAGATTCCCCTACTATTTACAATCCATACAAAATACGGAAAAAAGGAAATTTATCGAATCATTCTTAATAGGAAACAGCACCAATCTCAACATACAAAAAGGTGAAATAACTATAGATGACACTACTAATAAATATTTGAAAATGTCTCCAACACTCAACAAAATGTTAAAGAAAGTTTAAAAGAAAGGAAATTAGGAACAGAGCGTCATCGGTAAATAGACACACCAGGTTGCCAGAAATCCAAGGAAGTTAAAATCATTTCATCGATCATAAAATATTTTCAGTCCCGAAGAAGTGAGTCGATCAAGACCACGAAAGCTCGACTAATTAGTGTTAAAGTTTTAAATTTGTACATAAAATGTTAATTATAGAATAAATAACTTCTTTATAAATATAAATTATTAAAAAGAAAAAATCTTTTCAAAAGGTTCAATACCCCACACGGATAATATCAATCAACTTAACTATTAACTGACGGGCCATTAGTAGTGTGAAGTTTATATAATATATATTTATATATATATATATATATATATATAATATATATATATATATATATATATATATATATATATAATATATATATAATATTATATAATACTATATTATATATATAATATATATACTATATATATATATAAATAATATATGTATACTAGCATATATATTATATATATATATATATATAATAAATATACTATATATATATATATATAATCTATATATAATATAATATATATATATATATCATATATTATATAATATAATAAAATTCTGGTATAAACTTTCCAGAGCCTGTAATATTAATTTCAAATTTTACTTTAATTAATTTTATCATAATTCATGTTTTAATTATAATATATGATTTATATTTATAATTATTATAATTTTTAATATTTACATTCTTAATATGCAAACTATGTTTTATCACATGCAATTATCAAAATTTATTTTGTTATTATTCAAGATTAATATGCACGAAATTATTTAACATTCTTGCAGCCAAAAATATTGATAATGTTTTTGTTTATAAAATAATTCAACAGACAAGAATCCTGAAAACGAAATTTAAATATAATAATATATATATATATATATATATATATATATATATATACTATAAATAATATATATTAATATATAATATATTATATAATATATATAGTATATATATATATATATATATATATAATACTATAATATATTATATATATATATAATAGCTATTATATAATATATATACTTTTTAAAAGTTTATTTCGACAATTACGATTTACAACGAAACTTGCAAATATATTTATATGAAATTTAGAATAAAAAATTGCAATAGGAAAAGTTGTTTAATTCTTGTCTTTATATGAAGATAATACTAAAGGGTTCTAACAACATTATTCGCTTGTTGGTTGCCTTGTCTCGAAAGCCGAATAAGCGAAAAACATCTAGTTCCATAATGGTGAAGAAAGACTGTCACAGTGAAAACAATTAGTTATTGACTGACTTTTAGATCTTTTAACGTAAAAAGAAGTCATTACGAAAGATACCAAAATCAAGCAACATATGTAGTGGAGATAAGAAGAAAAAAAAAAACAAAATCCACAAAATTTTGTTCTATAAAGATATATATACTATAAATTTATATATATATATATATTATATATATATATAATATAATATATATATATACTATATATATATATATATATATATTATATAATATATTATATACAGCTATTATATATAAAAATCTATATATATATAAGTATATTACCAGTGGCGGCTCGTCTTTATGGGTTCTATGGGGGCTGGCGCCCCTCCAAATTAAAAATGCCAGCATAGGATGTTGCATGGAAATATAAAATTCTGTTCATATCGGAAAAAAAGAATTGTTGAAATGAATTTAATACATAAAAAAAGTAATTAAGAAAGAAATAAGAAAAGAATGCTTTTTGCAACAGCAAAATTTTATGCTACGATATTTTTCTCAATATATCCAATAGTATAAAATTGGGGCTAGTATATTGCAGCCCTGAAAAAAAAAACAAACTTTATTAGTTCTTTTAAATAAGACAAGTACAGCAACTTAACAAGAAAATTCATCCTTTAAATTTATCTATAGTGATTTTCCGAGCAAGTTGCCAGTTTGGCCTTTTTGAATTTTATAGAAACTTACCAGATTTGTCTCATATAAAAATCTGCATTTTCAAACTGAATAGCAGAAGTTTCTTGTACCTTTTCATGTCCTTCTGTACATATAAAAGACCTATATTAAAGACAAATAAAAAATCAAGTTATTATTACGCATCAGAGAGATTGGGATGTGTGTGTTTTTTTGTTTTTTTTTCTGGTGTTGAACAATTTGCTTTTTCCTTATGAAATAGATTATTTATTTACAAAATAAAAATATTAAAATGTAAGTTGAATCCAGATCATGATGATCGATGTGCATGTGCTTGTGATGTTAATTTGAAATGTGAGCCCAAAATATTGTTAAAATTGCGTGTATTTTTAGAATTATGTTAACATTTAAGGGAATTAAAGTTTTATTTCTAATTAATTGCTCTGATAACCTTCAAAGAAGGTAAGGTCTCTCTTCCCTATTGGGCCGATTGTCGTACCAACAAAAAAATCTGATTTTTCAAAGATTTCTTCGAGGTTTCAAACAGCTCTGTCTCGACTTATATACAAGTCTCTCACCATCTGGCGCTAAATCTCGTCACCTCGATATAAATCGAAATTTCTATATATATATCATATATATATTATCATATATATATATATTATATATATACTACTATTAGTATATACTATATATATATATATGGGTATATAGTACCTATATATATTAAAGTGTGAATAATTATGAAAATTTTTTGGTTCGCTTGATTTCAAAAAATCTTTCAGTTTTTTTGTAGCTATCCTAGTTTTTAGGTACAGGTGTCAGCTATTCGGAACGCTGGTCTATATTATATATATATATATATATATAGGAATAATAATATATATATATACTATATATATATAATATATATATAAATATATATATATATATATATATATATATATATAATATATGTATATATTATATATATACTATATATATATATATAATATACATATAATATATATATATAAATCATATATATAACTTTATCTAAAGTGAATGACTGAGTGAGTGAGTGAGTCTGATCTGCATTTTACATTTATAAGTTATAATCTGACTCAGTTAATAAAGATCACAATAGCGTGATAAAAGATTTAAAGCAAAATTTACTCACTCTTAATCTAAATTATTCTAGTCATACTACAATCATTTACTCATTTCAGGTCATGTTAAATGCAACAAGCAGATTCTTAGGTAAAATCTCTTACATTTACTATCTCATCTCTCTCTATCTTAGTATATATCTTATTATACTCATCCTCTACTATCTCTATCTCTCTCTCTCATTTCTCATCTCTCTCTCTCTTCTTATCTTTCCTTCTTTCTTCTTTTTTATTCATAGCTCATTTTGCTCTTTGAGAAGTTTTCTTATAATTCCTCAATGATTATAATAAGTTAAATCAATATATATATATATTATATATATATTATATTTATCAACTGACTGACTCCAGCAACCTCTTTATTACTAACTCCGTGTACTCCTCTCTCCCTCTATCTCATTCTCTCTCTCTCTACTCTGATCTCTCTTTCTCTCTCTCCTCCCTCTTCTCTTCCTCTCTCACTCTCTTCTCTCTATCTCTCTTATCTCTCACTCTTCCTCTCTCTCTTTCTTCTTCTCTCTCCTCCTCATATATTAAATATACTTATTAATAGTATATTAATCGGTACAAACTATTAGAATTGTATAGAGCATCGCGAGAATATAATAATTTATCTAATATATATATATATTATACTAATATATAACTACTATATATATATTAATTATATGTAATTACTTTTATATATCATATACATATATATATATTATATTAAATAATCAATATATTATATATTATATATATTCATATAATAATTATAATATTATTAATATTATATAATATATTATAATATATATAATATTATATATATACTTATATTAATTATATATAATATTATTATTAATTATATATATATATAACTAATTATATATATTATATATATATATATATATATATATATTAAAAACTTTAGCAGTATCCCCTCCAATGCCAAGGTTTTTTACACGGCAGCCGCCAACCGTTAATATAACAATATATATTATTATATAGTATATTATTATTAATATATATAATATATATAATATTATATATAATATATATATATATAATATATTATATATATAATTATAATATGTTCTAAAGTATATATATAGTATATTTATAAATTTATACTATATATTAAATATACTATCTCAAATGAATAAACTTATTCTAAATGTACTAACTTATACACACCTTTATATAATTTAATTATTATACGAATAGACTATAGTAAGTGAGTGTGTGAGAGATAAGAAGTGATTTATGCTCAACAAATACTATTAGATGGAATTAAATATGGGATAATTACAATTTAAGGCATTCCGTACATACCCAATGCATTAATATAAAATGTAAGGTAACTTATGATATAATAAAATGATCGTTAGAGCGATGAAAACTCCTTAGACATTTGACTGCTAGTTACTGAAATTATATGAGTAGTAATATATATATATAACATATATAACTAATATATAATTGATAATATATTGAGATACAAATACATGGATTATAAGTAGACCTCAGAATATGTATAATATTATATAAAGTAGAACAACCTGATCTGATTTTACTTGTACTATATATATTGAATATGTTTATTATATATAAAGTAAAATATTGTGAGTAAGAAACGATGTGATAACCCCCAGTAAGGCATTTATGGGTTTTAGGGAAATATTATATACCTAATTTAATGTATCTTTATTATATCGATATTTAGAGTTAAAAGAGCTGTTTGTCATATATAACTAGGTTGACCTATAGTAGTATAGATAGTATATAAAATAGAGCTATATATATTATATATATATATATATATATATTATATGCTTGCAGCGACAAACCCAAACCCAACCTAAGAGAGGCCAAAGGGGGGCTTCCAAAGATAGCCTCTCATCCATCTATCCTCCCCTCCCAGCACCACTTGGGAGTTGATGATTGAAACCGTCACTAAATTTCCAACCTATTCTGGTGCAAAATCTTCTTTCTTCATTAGTTTCTACAACCTCTCTTCTTCTAGACATCATCTCATATTCTTAACCGAAGCACAGGTGCTTGAGTGATCTGAGAGTAACCTTACTCTGTTCCCTACTACTGTCTATATTCTCAATTTTCTGCCAAAGGAGGTTGTTGCGAATATGTACGCAACGATGTAATCTGCTCATAAGTTTCTAATTTGGTGTCTTACGAATTTTCTAATCTAGAACTCAAGCTCTCATGCCAATCTAATGTGAAATTCATCAGCAAGTTTCTGTTCATTTATTACCTAATTCTGATAACCATCCAAGATTCTCTGACTATCGGAACTCCAAAATAGAACACATACTCTCTTCTTCTTCTTCTTCTTCTCCTTTGTCAGAAATTATTTTGGGTGTTTTCAATTTTCGCAACCGCAAGTGGCTTTTCTCTAGTTCTCATGATACAGCTGGTGAAGTTGGCTACCATTTATCTATCCAAAATGTCCTTGAACAGTTAATGCAGCTCTCTACTCGTATCTATTTCTTTGAGATCTAACTTGGAGATGAACCCAATATTCTAGACCTTTTCTTAACCTCCAATCCTTTTTATTATTCTGTAAAACTCTTTCCATCTCTGTGTCCCTCCGATCTCCCTATCTCTGTATCCTCTTCTATCTCTTCATGTCTTTTGCTGGAGTGACCCCTTCCTACTGTGAGTAACACTTTGTTTTGGCACTTTGCTGCTGCAAACCCGTCGGACTTTCGATGGTGATTTTTGATTTCCCATGATATCACTACTGCTTATGTGGGAGGCGTTACTAGGAACTCGTTGAACGTATTGCCGAGACGATTCTTTTTTACATTGATGAGTACAATCCATATTTATTCCTTTAACTTAAACAAACAAACCTTGTTTTAGCTCTGCTTATTTTAACACTAATCGCCACAGGAATTACCATCGTTTTGAAACTTTAGAAACTAATCCCATTTAAATTTCATCCCAGAATCGTGCAAAAGATCAATTCTCATTAACACCAAATTCTAATTTAACTGTAGAAAATGCGATGGTCCTTCTGGTTCCTCTTCATCGTGCCTTTTCTGGCATTTTGCAAAAAATCTAAACTTTAACTTTGCTTCTCCCTCTTTCCCTCTTCTAATATCTTCCAATGGCGCAACTGCCATCTTACTCTTTACGAATCCGGAGCTATTCCACGTTCTCCACCCACTTTGTGCTCCAGACCCTGCTCCCTACCTTGGGAAAGGAAAAAAAGGTAGTTATTAATGCCTCAAAAACACAGTTTCTTCATCCATCTATTTGACATCATTTTCGGCATAACTTCGAAAATAAAAAACTCAAACCCCCCTCTCTGCTCCTAATAATATTGGCGTTTCCGTTTCATCTGACCTTCATTGGAATTACCACATTACTTCTTTTTCTAAACAAACTTCAAAGAAGTTGAGTGTTCAGAGACACCTTTTCAACTTTCGCTCATATCCCTAGTTGCTTTCTCTGCATAGGGGAGTTGTTCTCCCTCATATGGAGTATGCATCACATATCTGGGTGGTTGATATGGAGCAGTCTATAACTTTTCGACTTGATAACTCTCCTACTTTCACTAGTTGGCCCAATCTCTTTCTAACCTCCGAACTGTTTCATCACATTCTTTATAATATCGCTTTAACAATGGACACTGATCCTGAGATCTCTCTATTCGAGTGTATATCCCTTGAGGAGAGCTCGTGTGGCTCGTCTTTCACAAAGTCTCATCCTTTCTCTGTCCAACTCTCTGACCCCAGACTTAACCGCTATGTTCAACCTTTTTTGTTCTCCACTGGTCAGCTCGTAACACATTTCCTTCATCTAGTTTTCCAACTTCCTTTGACAAACACGCTTTCAAACGACGTGTATCTTTTCGTGTCGGCCTTAGATTTGGCCTTGGATTCCGGTTGTTCCTAACTCATGTCGAATTTCGTTAATATCTGGCCTGATATATATATATATATATATATATATATATATATATATATATATATATATATATATATATATATATATATATATATATATATATATATATATATATATATATATATATATATATATATATTCACCATCACCCACCTTCTCTCCCCAAGACTGGGAGTAATGTGCGTCGCATGAACTGGAAACAGAGAAGTAGAAGAATATGGAGCAAGTCGAAAAGAAAGCCCAGTCTAACCGCCCACTTTATACCCTTTAGTGAGAACTCGCCGCAGTCAGAAATATCCACCCTAGAGCTTAACGGGACCACGACGGACCCTTCACTATGGCATCTCGTCAATGTAGGGTTCATCCCTTGACCTAGATGGACGCCAGTCATACCCTCACAATACACCGCCATTCACTCCTATTATGCAATTTTCTTCTCGCCTCTGCCAAACTCACATTCCTCTCCTCCAGGGATTCCTTTACTGACTGACTCAATCCACTTTTTCTTCGGTCTTTCCAGTCGGTCGATTACCAACATACTCACCACTGTACATCCGGTTAACCAACCGACTATCATACATCCTTTCCACATGACCAAACCATCTCAATGCACTTTCATTTATTCTCTCATTTACTTCTTTCTTCACACCACACAACTCCCTAATGCCTTCATTGAATATTGTATCAATTCTTCTCACACCTAACACGGCTCTAAGATATATATATATATATATATATATATATATATATATATATATATATATATATATATATATATATATATATATATATATATATATATATATATATATATATATATATTAGGTGTTTTTTTTTTATAAATATGTGTTTTTTATATGTCTTTTTATACACCGAGTGCCTAGTGGAGAGTTTTTAGGAGCTCGGCTCCCTTCAAAGGAACAAGTACTGTTAGTGTTTATGTACCATCACAAGGAAATGAAAGAAACACTTTCGGATGCTGCTAAATCTACCAGTACGAAACTACAGGAAGTGTGGGTGAAGGCAAATATCCCTGTTAAGACGGAGGAGAATATCCGTGCTGGTATACAGAAGCTGTACAAAGAATACCAAAATCTAGGTAAAGAGAAATCGAAAAACACGGATAAAGCAAATGTGAAACGGCATATTTGGAAAGGTGAAATAGTCGAGTTATATGACATTTCCCGGCAAAATGTGATGGACATGACTAGCGTATCACAAGAAGATAAAGAATTTCTTAGGTCACAAAGAGAAGATCGTATGAGTTCGTCAATGGATGGAGTAGACAAGGTTTTCGCCACGAAAAGAAGAGCTAAGTGTACAAAAGAAGAAAATAAGGAATCATATAAGATGAAACATTACAAAGCTATCGCTGAAATCAATAAGACAGTTATACTGGAAGACTCATCTCCATCATCATCAGCACCTAGTGGCGAAGAGGCCAAGTTTTCGCCTCCAGCAAAGAAAAAATTACGTGCAGGTCCCAGATTAAAACCTCTTGATCAGACACTCACGTCTACTTGGGATCGAGAATAGCTCTCTATTCGACAATCAAGTACTTCATTTATAGTACCTGCAAAAAGCCTTGACCACGATGTATCAAAAATTTCCGTATCTCCAGCTACCGTTTACCGAGCTCGGGCGATTAATAGAAGTAAAATGGCAAAGAACATCGAAGAGTCAGTCTTTGAAAATCCACCTCATTTGGTCTTGCATTGGGATAGTAAACTGTTGCCCTCAGTTGCCCATGGGAGTGTCAAAACTTTGGAAGATAGAGTTGCAGTTCTAGTGACTGGCAAAGATTTTGAGCATTTGCTTGGCGTACCTGTTGCCCTGAAAGGCACTGGTGAGCAGATGGCTGAGGTAGTTATTCGGGAAGTGGACCGATTTGGGCTACGTGACAATATAATCGGTATATCTTTTGATACTACAGCATCTAATACAGGACTGATCCAAGGGGCATGTACCAGAATTGAAAGGGAATTCGGACGAACATTGTTGTGGTTGGCTTGCCGGCATCACACCCATGAACTAATATTGAAAAGAGTGTTTGAGGAGTGTTGTGGCATACCATCAAGTGGTCCTGACATCCACATTTTTCGGAACTTCCAACGTCTGTGGGCTTCACTTGATAGGAAGTCATATACGACAATGCTGGATGAAGAAAGTCCCATTCAAGGCTTTCTAGAAGAACAACGAGTGAGCATGGTTAACTACATCCAAACTGTCCTAAAAGACGGAAGTCATCTAAGAGAAGACTACAAAGAGTTATTACAACTCTCACTCCTGTACCTAGGTGGTTGGTCTAATAACGACTTCAGTTTCAGGATCCCAGGGGCTCTGCATCAGGCAAGGTGGATGGCAAAGGCAATATATGCACTTAAAATTGTCCTCTTCACTAAACAGTTGAATATTCCTCAACGTGAATTGAAAGGAATGCAACGTGTTGCACATTTTGTCAGCCTCATATATGTTCGCTTTTGGCACGAGGTAATTGTAAGTCGATGGGCTCCAAAGAATGATTTGGATATGCTACAGCTTCTGAGCACTTACCCAGATATAGACGTCAAAAAAAGTGCTCTCACAGTTGCTAAGAGACACCTTTGGTATCTGTCAGAAACAAACGTAGGATTGGCTTTTTTTGGACGAACGTATTACTCAGGCTGTTAAGGAAAATATGACTATAAATCTAGAAACCAAACCTGCAAAGAAAAAGGAAATGAAACGACTAGAGGGTAAAAACCTATTGTTTGAAGGAAAAGACAAAACAAAGACGTTTTATGAATTGTTTGGGATCCACGACGTGACAGAATACTGCAGTGATTCTCTAAGAAGCCATGTGAACGCTCTTAAGGTGGTCAATGATACCGCAGAAAGAGGAATTGCTCTGATAAAAAGGTTTAACGAATCGGTCAGGGACGAACAACAAAAACAATTCTTGTTGAGGGTTGTCGAGCATCACAGAAAAGTCGTCCCCAAGCGAACAAAAGAAGGGATTGCATCGTTCAAAGTTGATTAATATAACACATGTTTTGCCTATCATACTACCTATTAATTAGTGTCTAGTTTTAATATTATTTTACGTTTGTGATTTCTAGTTTTCCCAATAAAATTAATCAAGATTGAAAAATCGTATTTTTTACCTACTTTTACACAACTGTTCAAAGTGTGCAACCTCTAAATATTATCCAATCACCTGGAAATTTGGTATATATATCTTTTACATTTTACATCACAGAGACCCGGGGCAAAGTCTGCAAAAATTTTACATTTTATTTTTTGCCTTACAAAATGAAACACCCTAATATATATATATATATATATATATATATATATATATATATATATATATATATTATATATATATATATATATATATATATATATATATATATATATATATATATATATATATATATATATATATATATATATATATATATATATAAAAATAAACATACATATATATATATATATATATATATATATATATATATATATATATATATATATATATATATATATATATATATATATATATATATATATATATATATATATATATATATATATATATATATATATATATATATATATATATATATATATATATATATATATTGTCTCTATGGAAACTCGTGCATATTATCAACCTATTTCTGAATCGTTTGCTTGGCACATGATATGGCTTCCACTTAAACATACATTTTGGTTGTTCTTCCAACGTACCAACCCTGTATAAGATGGATTTGCCGAACCTAGCTTACTGCGAATTCATGACGAAGCCCTCTAACAAATACTACTGAACATTATCCGTACCGAACGTACAACCTAAATTTCTAATAACACTAACCATAATTCAGGATTTGCTGCTCCTCCTCGTCGGGAAACATGTGTCAGCCTTTCCTCCCTATCTGAATCCACGTCCAACATTACCCTTAGCCACAGAGGGACAATTGTCTCAAAAAGATCATCCTCATAATATTCATAACAACATAGTATGGCCACCTTCCTTCAATGGAATGGTAGTGGCTACTACTCTAGTTTTGAAGAACTTATTCAGCAAATAAACGTGTGTACACCAAAGGGAATATGTTTGAAGGAACTTCATCTGTGTTATTGCGATTTCATTCAACCTTCATAATATAAATCGCTGATAAATTCTATAAAAAGAGGTGACACTGATAGAAGGTGCAGGAGTACTCATTTATAAATCTGTTCCCTATTCTCTAGTCCTTATTCAAAATAGACTTCATGCTATTACAGCAGGAATCCATCTGTCCACCGACCTCACTGTCTGCACGATCTACTTGGCTCCGAGTAGAGAGTTTACTAAGAGGAACTTAGCAGACCTTTTTAAGCAGCTCCCCACTCCGGTTGTTATACTGGGAGACTTCAACCTTCGCCACCCCTTATGAGGCGACTCTGTCACCTCGTCTAAACTGTTCTTGTTGATCTCCTAACACCCTTTTCACTGGGATACCTTAACATAAGACTCCCTACGCATGAACGTTTAGATACACACTCTTCTTGTGCCCGTATAAATCTTTCCTTTTGCTCTCATTTTGATATGGATCCAATAGCCTTAAACTTGCACCGACCCAATTATAAAACCCCATTCCCATTGGTGTTATGATCGAGTGGAATGGGTTCCTTTTTATCAGTTCACAGCTATCTCACTTTCCTAATTCAATAACGTTTCCTACCATTGAGGATGCTTTTAACTTCTTCCAGCACGTTCTCCACACCAGCTTGCATTCCGCGATCTTCCGCAGGTAGGAGTTCGGCAACCCCTTGGTGGTTCCAAGAGTTTGCACAAGCTAACCGGGAGAGTAAAAAAACTCAATAGGCAATACAAACGGACCCGTACCACCTCAAACATGATCATTTTAATTAATCGCCAAACAGCTAAACAATACTTTCGAACTTATACTTCGATTGTTAACTCCACAATTCATCATTCTTCAGTGTGGAAAGTTGTACAGAAAATATTTCGCAGCTCCAACAACTCTCCATCCATAGTCCTCCATTATGAACCTGATATTACCGATACAATCTCTGCTCCAGCAGCTCTTGCAGATGCATTAGGTTATAGTTTTGCCTGCCACTAGAATTATTGCCGCTATCCTGAAGCCTTTCAAAAATTGAGAATTAACGCTGCACCGCCAGACTTTTCAACAGCGAATGGTGAAGATTATATCTATAACGGTCTTTTTACACTTGCAGAGTATCAAACTGCATTGGCGAATAGCCAAATCGGTGCCCCCCCGGTCTTGATATAATTTTGTACATAATGCTCCGTCATATTAATCCCTTTGCATCAGCATTCTTGCCGGATTTGTATAACAGAATCTGGAACGAATCCTTTTTTCCATCTCTTTGGACTACAGCTTTTGTAATTCTTAATCTCAAGCCTGGAAAAGATCCGAAGTTAGCGGATAACCAAAGACAAATTTCGCTAACCTATCATATTTGAAAATTAAAGGAGAAAATGGTTTCAGGTAGCCTTGTCCCAGTTCTGGAGAATCGCCAAGCTTTTTCAAACTTCCAGTTTGATTTCCGCAAAAATCCTTCGACCGCGAATCCCTTGTAAAGACTGAAAAAGGACATCCGCGAAGTTTTCTCAACTGGTGGGATATCTTTTGGTGTCTTTCTTGACCTTGAAATAGCTTAAGACACAAAGTGGAGAACTGGGGTTCTCCTTAGACTCCATTTGTTTGGTTTCCAATGATAGCTCCCTCTCTTTATTAAATGCATTCTGTCGAACAGATCCATCCAAGATCGGTAATATTCTGTTCTATCACGAAACTTTACTCTGGATGGAGACGTTCCGTAGGGCAGGATTATAAGTGTATTATTAGTTGCTGTCAGATTCAATGACATCGTTATTTCTATCCCAGCATCGGTCAATTCTTTTCTCTATGTTGATGACCTTGCCGGTGCCAGGCTGCCATCTCTTAAACGGCAACTCCAACTAAACATTGAGAATAGTTCACAATGAGGAAACTCTTATGACTTCCATTTCTCACCCATTTAAACCTCAGCAGTACTATTTAGAAAAAAAGGAAGTCGAAGAACCTGTCACCTTTCTCCAGCGAACATAACCTTATTTGCTTCACCCATTCATATAACTTCACAAGTCAAATTTCCAGGCCTCTTTCTAGATGCCCACTTAACATAGGCACGGAACATTAAACTTCTGAAAACAACTTCTCATCGCGTGCTTGACCTATTGCGTCATCTCACCTCAAAATCTTGGGGAACTCATCGCAAGTCCATTTTGCGTCTCTACATCGCCCTAATCCGATTGAAGTTGAAATATGACTGGGTAGTATATGGTCAGGCGTATCCACCTCTATTACACCTGTTAGATCCCATTCAAAATGAGAAGATCCGTATCTCTACCGGAGCATTCCGATCGTCTCCCGAAGTTGAATCCGATGTGATGCCCCTCTCTCTTCAAAGGGAACACATCACGCACACAATTTATCTTCGCTTTCAAACCCCAATACCGTCTGCTCTGACACTAATTCTGCGAAAGATACCTCAGAATGTTCATTACTGACCATTTGCAAACAATTTTAATATCTTTAACTACCTCAACACCCCTTTCCAAAGGTGCTACTGTTCTTTAACGATGAAAGGTTTGCACCTGGGCTATTCCCTGCTCCTACCATCTGTCTGGTCCTGACTTCTCTCACCAAATATATCCACTTCGCTTCCTTATTAAAGGCATCACTATTGTCTCGCTCCGTAGTTCCCGGTGGATTTACTCCAGTGTTTACTGACGGCTCTAAAACAGGGGACAGTGTGAGTGAGTCTGTTGTCTTTCCTGACCGCAAAATCTCCCATACCCTCCCCCTATGCTTCAATTTTTACGACAGAATTAATGGCTATAATGACTGCCCTCTCTCGAATTTTATTCCATAACCAAGACCACTCATGTCATTTATTCAGATTCGATTCATGGTGTCTAAAAAAGCAATGGTATCCCTTGTACAACAATTTCCTCGGCTTCTACACTCTCGTAAGAACCAAATTACACTATGTTGGACCCCCTCTCGCATAGGAGTAAGTGACAACAAAATCGCTGGCAGAAAGGCCAGAATTAGCACCACCTCTTTGCATAACTTTTTTAGGTACCCCCGGATGCCATTCGACAAAGTCGCCTCCCATCAACTGATTATTATACTTCTCTCCGACACAGCTTCCGGTCTTACAGGCAAGAGTGCCGGGAGAGTGATAGCGAGAGGCGAAACTTAGAAATATAAAACCGAACATTGGTGAGAGGTCTTCCTCTCACATACGAAATTGCTTGCACGAGGTGATACTTACACGCCTCTGCATTGGCCACGCGAACATCACTCACAGGCACTACATGTCACGGGATCCAACTCTTATCAGCAAATTTTGCCACCGCCATGCCCACAATCTATATACCATATTTTTATTGATTATTCTCAAATAGACCCTATTCACCGCCGTCATTTTTCTAATCTATTGTCCATAACACCTTTTAAAAGGTTATCACATATCTTGCCTGAATCCTCCTACTTTAATAGCAATTCTATTTTATCTTACCTTCAAGAACTTAATATTCTTCACAACATATGATCTTTTAATATAATATAAGTACTATATATATAATGTAAGGGCATCTTTTATTTATATTTTTATTTATTTTTTTGAGTGGATATTCATTTCGCCATTTAAATTTTCTTTTGTGACATTTAAAATAAGCATGAGCCAGGACCCACCCATGGAGTTGATTATTCAATCCAGTGTGGCGCTTCCTTGGGGAGACGGTGGTCATGTACATAAATTTATATATATATATATATATATATATATATATATATATATATATATATATATATATATATATATAAAATATATATATATATATATATATATATATATATATATATATATATATATATATATATTTTCTTTAAACTTAAAGAAATAAACCTTCTTTATAAATATTTATATAAATTTAGGCCCTTATACTGGTTACTTTATAAAAATCTTATCACTTTACACAATTTTTATTCACTAAAATAAAAACTTAATAAACATTACAATTAAACTTTATCCATTTTCAAACCTTTCAAATAGATAAATGTAACATTTTTTAAATGTAATACTACGTTTCGCCTCTATGTCGGGAGGCCTCTTCAGGTGATGGATCTATCGAGAGCAATAACAGAAGAATAAAAAAATTAGACTGACTATGAATTTTGGAGTTGGTTGGTTACTGTTATTATTTTTTTGTAGAAATACGTGTCTTTCATTAAACTGATTTGTATCGGGTCCATCTTCGCTTCGCTTTGTTGTTTGTTATAGTTATTCCAATTTCTAATGCAGAATGATTCAATTTGCTTTCTTAAACTAATATCTGAAGTGTTGAAAATTTGATTTGCATTATTTATATTGATGGAGTGGTTATAGTTGGTTCTATGAGAAGTAAGAGCAGAGTTTAAGTTGCCGGACCCAAGATCATGTTTATGTTGTTTTATCCGTCTTGTAAAATCGTTTGTTTCGCCGAAATACGCCAGGTTGCAGTCTCTGCATGGTATGCGGTATACGCATTCAATGAGGTCGGGGCTTTTAACTTTTGGGGAGAGGAAAACTTTTTTTAGGGGGAAGGTGTGAAATGGATGTTTTTTGGAAGGAGATTTTTTATCTGGTCTGTGGGGAATTGGGGAACAGGCAAGTAGGATCTGGGAGGTGTGAGGCTTGATTGTTGTTTGTATTGTAGAATTTGTGTTTGGCCTTTCTTAGAGCTGAGAGACTATGACTGCACTAAGGGCAGAGTACTTGTTGAAAGGGAGAAAGAAGCTGGAATTCTTGTTTGAGGAAGGGAGGAGCATACATGCAGAGCTCGGGAGGAATAAGGAAGAGAGGGTAGCTAATTTAGTGTAAGTGCATGTGGGATGAGAACCAATGAGTGTAGTTGGGAGTGAAGTTGGTTTTCTGTAAATAGAAAAAGGTAAGTGAGATGTGTTCCATGATATTAGTGTGTCTAGAAAGGGAGTGTGTTGTTTTGAGACTGTTCAATGGTGAATTGTATATTACTATTAATGCTGTTTATGTATTCTAGAATGTCAAGAGGGTTTGTGTGTGTAGGGATGGCTGCAAATATATCGTCGACATATCTGTGCCAAATTGTATGGGAGAGGAGGAGGTGAGGGAGGATGTAATAATGTTCCATGAGCTCCATGAATAAGTTACTGAGTATGGGGGAAAGGGGGAAGCCCATGCTGAGTCCGGATTTTTGTTTGAAATATTGAGTGTTGAAGTGAAAAAAGTTGTGTTCTAGAGAAAGGAGTATTAATTGTTTTAGAAAAGTGAAATAATAGGGTAAGATAATTTGATTTTCAGCAATGTAACGTTCCAGTAGGGATATGGTGAGAGGGACTGGGACAGAGGTGAATAGGGATTTGACGTCAAAACTGACTAATCTATGTAAAGAGGGATTAATATGATTAATTTTATATATAAAATCTTCTGTATTTTTTTATGTGGGAGGAGAGATTGTGCCTAATAGTGTTTTTAGTTGGTTAGCGATCCATTTGGAAAGTTCAAGTGTGGACTGCTTATGTTGGAGATTACAAGGAAGGGGGTGTTTAGTTTATGAATTAGGGACTCCATAGAACTGTGAAAGGGAAGGCATGTAAGAATTTAGGGAATTGTATAAATCAGGATGCGGCATCCTGATTTATACAATTCCCTAAATTCTTACATGCCTTCCCTTTCACAGTTCTATGGAGTCCCCATAAATTATATATATATATATATATATATATAGAGTATATATATATATATATATATATATATATATATATATATATATATATATATATATATATATATTATATATATATTATATATATATATATATATATATATATATTATATTATTATAGTTATATATATATATATATATATATATATATATATTATATTATATATATATATATATATATATATATATATTTATATATATATATGTATATATATATATATTATATATATATATATATATATATATATATATATATATATATATATATATATATATATATATATATATATATATATATATATATATATATTGAAGTATGCACTGAAAATTTAAGTGTTTTAATAATGAAACGATAAACACCAAATTGATAACTGAAACGAAGCACAACG
>JABUQX010005451.1:77500-87500 GCA_015478945.1 Trachelipus rathkii | reverse complement strand
TTGTTTTTACAGTAAATGCAATCCTTTTTGATCCCACCTGGTGTTCAAGCTTTAGTTTCATGTTTTCCATCTTTATTATTATTATTTTTTATTTATTTTTTTTGCTCCTCTTTTGTTTAAGGATTTACAAATGAATACTTTAATGTTTTTTAAGTAATTGACCACCAGTTTTTCAAAACTTTCTATCCAATGTAATTTTCTCCCAAAATTTTATGAAGAAAAATTATTAATTTAATCAGCTGTTATAATAAATATTTACAAATTAAGTTACTATCAAAGTATATTGGTATTAGCATACTTTCAATAATTGGGGCACTTAAAAATTTAGTAAATAAAATGTTGCATACTTCTTAGAAAACATTTTTTGTTTGAGAGATCTCATGCTGACGATGTCAAAAACCCATAGCGGACCAGATTTGCTCAGCACAGTTGTAATTAGCCCATACCCTAGATCTAATCATTCTTTTAAGACCAAGGAGGAATTTTCCTTTTTGTTTGTTTGTTAGTTTTTACCCCCTTTAATTCCAAAATTTCTTTTAGTTCTTCATTACTATTAATTATTTTTTTATTTTTTTTTACACAAACCCACCACTCACAGGCTCAAAAAACAAAAGAAAAGTAAACCCACCCAATCCCCTGCCTAATGCAATTGCCTCAGGTGGGCGAGACGTGTGCCTTAAAGAAAGAAAGATTGAATACAGCAGGAAAAATAGATGAAGGCAAGGATTTCCACAAAGCAGATGTGGCTGGAAAGGAGGCATCACAACGAACGAGCCTTGAGTCTCCAATATTCACACAATATTCATTCGAGAGTATGGTACCTCTTGTATTACGAGGTCGACGCAGTGGTGGAAAAATACGAGTCCAATTCACTCGATCACATACCGTTGTAATACCTATAGAAAAGAGATAATGCGCCAATGTCAAGTCGCAGAGAAAGATGTCAAGAGAGTCAGAAAGTAGGGGACAGTTTATAAGTCTCTTAGCCTTAACTTTAAAACCCTATCCAAAAGAAGGGTGCAACCGGAACCACTCCAAATGTGAGAATTGTATTCCATACAGGGGCGGAAAAAAACCTCATATAACTGGAGCAACTGAGCAGAATTTTCAGTCTTTTTGAGGCCATCTTGCAATCGATGTGATACGAGGTCTCCAAGACAATTCGTTATTTGTCCAAGATACTGTTCACAGGTGAGCCGTTAGAGCCGTCGAAAGGGATAGGAAAGTTGGGAGGTGTTTTAGAGAGGGAGATGTGAAAAAGTTGAGATTTTAAAGTGTTGAATTTCACAAGATTGCGGTTACCCTACTGAGAAATCCCTATCAGATTGGCAAGAATTGAATCGGAAAGCAGTAGACGAGAGACAACTCAAGATACAAACGTGAGAGAGGATTTTAAATGAGTGAAAAAATGAAGAGTTGAGTCATCAGCATAAGAGTGAATAAAGTTAGAAGTGCAGCTTAGAAGATCGTTGATGAAAAGTAGGAATAAATTTGGAGTTAAAACAGAACCCTGAGGAACACCGCAATTAATAAAAATGGAGGAGGTCGCTCCATCAACAAGAGCCGAAATGGAACGATCTGAAAGAAAACTAGACAAGAGTAAACAAACGAAGGAGGAAATCCAAAGAAAGGTAGTTTAGAGAGTAGCGAAGCGTGCCATACCCTTTCGATAGCCTTAGATATGTCAAGCGCCACCACACAAGACTTACCATAGTCCCTAAGGGCAGAAGACCATAGATTAGTGAAATATGAAAGAATAGCACCAGTTGACCTCGAGCGTCGAAAGCCATACTGATGATCTGAAAGGGAATGAGATTCCAGATGCCACGAAATGGAATTAATGTGAATTTCCAAGATTTTAGACATAATACAAGTTAGAGCTATAGGTCGATAGCTAGAAGGATCAGAGCGGCTGCCCTTTTTCGGGGTTGGCTAAATATAAGCATACTTTCAGCACTGAGGAAAAGTATTAGTATTATGGCATAGAGAGTAGAGTTGAACGAGGACAGGCGCCAACTCAGAATCACACTCCCTCAAAACATGAGAAGAAATGCCATCAGGGCCACTGGCCTTCCTGACGTTCGTAGAACTCAGGATCCCATGCACCCGATCAAGAGTAATGACAGGTAGAAACATTGGACACCATAGAGGGGATGGAGTAGGAGGAGTGGAGCCGGAATCGTTCAGGGTGGAATTAGATAAGAAAAGGATACAAAAGACATTAGCATTTTCAGGAGTGTTAGCAACAGAAGTGTCAGAACGGATAAGAGGGGGGGTAAAGGCAGATTTACAGAAGTTTTTAGAAATGTTTTTGGCAAGTGGCCAGAAATTTTTATCAGTAGGAGAATCGAGAAGGACCGCGCACTTTCTTTTAGTGTAATCACGCTTAACCTGCAGAATAATATCCCTGCAGCGATTCCGGGCAGAACGAAAATTAGTTAGAGCAATAGAAAAACGAGAATTTTTCCGCGACCGATGCGCAATGTCACGCTCCTGGATGGCACGAGAACAAGAGCCATCGAACCATGGATTATGAGAAGAAATTGATTTAGTGGAAGATGGAATGAACCTTCTCAAACCTTCGGTAATCACGATCCTTACCCTTTCAGTAAATACAGAGGCGTCCTCCGAAACAAAACATGATTCATTCCAACGGTAGTTTGCGAAGAAGTAACGCAATGCACCTCAACTAGCCTGATTAAAGTGCCAGAAAGTTCGTTTAGGACAGGGCGGAGCTGCTGGAAATGAAGTGTTGAACTTAAAAGCTGCAAGATTGTGGTCAGAGTTACCAATAGGAGGAAAAATGGTGTATTTTTAACGAGTAGTAGTAATGAACCATAAATCAAGAGTGTTCAAGAATTGGTTGGGACGATCTTAGATGTGTGTAGGTTCTTTAATCAACTGTTCCAGATAGTTGAGAATACCGAATGTTTTGGCCCCCTTCCCACCTGTATTGATCAGTATGAGAGGAGAGCAACCACTCAGTGTGGTGTACGTTGAAGTTCCCTAAGTAGAGGATCTCAGCATTTGGATGAGAGGTAACAATCTTGTGAGAATCTGTTCCATTAGGACAGCAGTAGCAGAAACACAAGATAATGATAGTACTAGGAAAACAGATTTTAAGACATGGCACATCGAAATTAAGTTATTCAAGATTTTCGAGACATGTTACAGGAGTTTTTGTTTATATAGCACAGACTCTACCATTCAGTCGGAAATTGCAAAATAAGTTATAGAACTTTAGAGATGTTTAAGTTATTAGAGTAGAAATCCCAGGCTAGCTGGGTCTCTGACAGAAGTGAAATATTAGGATGAAAGGTAGTGTTCAACAGATTCGTGATTAATACAAAAACCACGGATATTAGCAAAGTCTATAGAAGCCAGCCCCTAGGGGCCCCCCCCCCCCCTCCGAGCACTTGACCTCGCCATTGCAAAACCCGTTGTTAAAATGCAAACCGATTAAAAAATATATATATATATATATATATATATATATATATATATATTATATATATATATATATATATATATATATATATATATATATATATATATATATATATATATATATTATAATAAATATGTAAGGTAATGTGTAGTTGTGACGCTATGGTCCATCTGAGCGGAAAACGTTGAAGAGAGTTTACGATTTTTTGCGCGGAATAATCTGCAATCGATGTTCTGGATGGGCGTGGAGTAGGAGCTTCAGATTGATGTGTTGGGGGACCTGAATGGGTTGATAGGGGGTGGCGGGAGAAAAATGAGAATGGTAGGAAGCGTGATTTGATTTCTGTGAAGAGAGAGGTATTGGTTGTGTAAGTAATACTTTCTTTTAAACACAAGAGTATCCATAAGTATACTTAGAGTTTTGGTGTAGGTAAGAGATGGTATCGAAGTGAAAAGTAAGATTGATTTAGTGTTGGTGAAGAAGGAGATGTTGAAGTATTGTGTTGGATGTTTAATCAGTTAGGGCTTTATGAATCGTTTTTTCGATGGCTATGTTGTCTTATGTAAAATTAAGTTAGGGGGGCTGGATGGAGAGGAAGATGATACGAAGGAAGTAGGCCAAAATTAAAGAGGGTGAGAAGTTAAGTGAGCAGCAAGACAATAAGGATAAGTATGCTAAGAGCGCTGCTAGTAAATCGCGTTGAAGTGAACAAGTTGCATACTGAACAAAATCTGGGCGGCAAATGAAGGAAATCCCAATTGGTTAGTAGTGCCCAAAGGAAGTGGTGTGGAGTGCCAAAGTAGGAAGTAAGAATGTTTAACAGTGAGTGGTGGAATGGCAAGAGGTGATGAAAGCGGCTTAAAAGGTAAAAAAGAGCGTGGTTGAATGTACTAAAAGCCAAATGATGAAGACTCAAAAGAAAGATGCTTGAATTTTATAAGGAGCCGAAGAAAAGAAAGAAATACTAAAAGAGTGTATACGTAGGAGAAAACAAGAGGTAAATGAACAGTTTGGAAGGAGGAATGAATTGGGGACTTGCAAGGAATAGGAAGCTCTTTTGGAAGGAAGCGCGAAAGGTTAAGAATGAGAATAAGGGGAATTCGCTTAGAATAAATGAATAGGGATCGTGCTTTTTGTAACTGATGAAATGGTTGTGAGGGGAGTGTGAATAGAACACTTCGAAAATCTTTCACAATATTAACAGTAATGTGAAGTGAATGTGTGTGAATGTGTTGTGTTGATGGTGCCAAGAAGGAATAGGTAATTTGAGGATGAGGTTATTAGTAAGGAGAGGTAATGCAATTAGAGTGAAAATATTGAAGAATTGGTAAATCTGCAGGTATAGATGAAATTACGGTGAAATGATCGAGAACGGAGGCGAGATTGGTGATTGATTGGATCTTGAGAAGTTGTGTAATAAAGCGTTTATAGAGGTTTTAGTTCCAAGGGGATTGGAGGAGAGCTGGTAATAGTACCCTATAATAAAGGTAAGGGAGAAAACGGGGAACTGCTAGCAAATTATAGGGGAATAAGTTTATTTGAGTTGTTGTAGGGAAGGTATATGCTTGGTATTTTTGTCGAAAGAGTGCCGGTCGAGTGAGTGATTGAAGGACTGATGGGTGAAGAACAAGGTGCCGTTTAGGAGTGGTAGAGGATGTGTGGATCAAATCTTTACATTGAAAACAAATGATTGAGAAAATGAGGGGGAAGAAGAATAAATTGTATTTAGGTTTTATGGATTTGCAACAGGCGTATGATAGAGTTAATAGCGGAAGTTTATGGCAAGGTGCTTAATGATATATTGGTAGTTGGTGGTAGGCCTTATGAATGGAATCAAAAAGTATGTATGGACGATAGTGAAGCGTGTGCTATAAGAATAAATGGGTGTCAATGGTGATTGGTTTAGGATTAACAGCGGAGTGAGACAGGGTTGCTTTATGTCTCCTTGGTTATTTTCAATTTGTATATGGATGGGGTTATGAAAGAATTCGAGGGTAGGGATGGCAGGAAATGTGTTAGAATGCGCTGGAGAATGAGATGAGTGGAGGTTACCCTACCTATTATATGCGGATGATTGCTTTTGCTGTGGCGAATCTAAGATAGTTTGAGAGGATTGCCGTAGAGAGATTTGGCAGGTGGTGTAAGGAGGGGGCTTGAAAGTAAACGTGGATAAAGAGTAAGGGTTATTGGTTGTGAGTGAGGACACTCCTCAATGTGAAGTTATGTTAGATCGTGAGCAGCTGGAACAAGTGTCTGAGTTTTTTAAAATATTTAGGATATATGTTGGATGAAAAGGGAAACGGACGATGCAGAGTGTAGTAGGAAAGTGTTGAATGGCAGGAAGGTGGCTGCGTGCAATTAAATCGTTATTTGAATGTAAAGGGACTAAGTCTTGAGTGTTGCTAGGGTTTTACATGAGGGTATGTGTTACCTGTTGTTATTGTATAGTAGTTGAGACATGCTGGTCTGCGCAATAAGAAAGTATAGCATCTAAAGTTCAATGCTGTTCAGATGGACAATCTTTAGGGGTGTGCTAGGTGTGAGAAGATTGATAAAATGAGAATGAACTTATTAGAGATTGATGTTTGGTGTGAAGAAAGGGGTAAATGAGAGAATAAATGAAAGTATGTGAGATGGTTTGGTCATATGGAAAGGATGGATGGATAGTCTTTTGGTTAAGCGCATGTATAGTGCTGGGTGCGCGGGGAATCTACCGGCGCTGGGAGACCGAAGAAAAAGTGGATTGAGTCAGTAAACGAATGTTTGAAGGAGAGAAATGTGAGTTTGGTAGAGGCGAGAAGAAAGGTGTATAACAGGAGTGAATGGTCGGGTTTTTTTAGGGTATGGTTGTGGCCCACCTGGGCCAAGGGATGAACCCTTAACATTGACCGATCTACCATAGTGAGGGGTCCATCGCTTGTCCCATGAAGCCTCTAGGCTGTGGCTGGATTTCTGACTGCGCTGAGTTCTCACTAATTAATGGTACTGAGGGGGCGTAAGGCTGGGCGTGTTCTTTTCGACTTATGTCATGTTCTTCTACTGCTTTTCTTTTCCGATGCTCGTCACGCACTTTACTCCCATTCTTGGGAAAATAGAAGGAAGATAAAGAAAGAAAGAAAGAAAGATGAAATAATAAAATAGAATAATACTAATACAAAACTAATACAAATATACTAAAACTTAATACAAAATATAAATAAAATAAATAAATAAATGAACAATAACACACTTATACACTAAATAAAATAAATAATAATAAAAAAAATTGACACTAAATAAACACTGATGGATAAAAAAGAAAAATGTAGCAAAATAATTTAATATATAATAAAAATGACAATACTTAACAAAAGAAAAAAAAAGTGGGATTAATTTTATTTCCTTACATTATCACTTGTCTCCTTCAGCTTTACTCAAGGACTCTTTTCTTTATTCCAGTATTCTCAATTCATTTTTTTTAGTAGGAACTTTTTTTTTTTTCCTTCAAATATTTCTTTTGTAATTCTTTTCTAAATTTATTTTCATTCTAATCTTTTTTTTTTTTTCTCCTCTTCATTATGATCCTTTAATTTCTTATTCTAATCACCAAAAAAATTTTACTTCTCCTTTCCTTGATTTTTTATTAGCTTCCCATAAGATACCCTTCACAAAAAGGGAACAGTCTCATTCGTACACTTGGGCACTACTATTATAAATCAAATTAATGAAAATTCAAATGTAAATTATTCACTATATGATTTCCCCATTTTTTAATTTTTCTAAGTATCTTGTACTAATAGTCTTGTTGACGTTTCTGAATAATTTCAATTACTTATATATTTAGTTTAATAAAATTGTTGATAACGAAATGACAACAAGATTAGTGTCTACTGTTTTTAAATTGCTTGTTATTTTATTTTATAATGATCGAGAATGTATTGCTTATGGCATATTGTCAATTTTTATTAGAAGCCCTTAAGAGCCACCTTTCAGTGAATAGAAAAAGCAATCAACATTCAGTAACAGAAACACCAAATACCCAAAAAAAATTTTTTAGTATTTATTATTAAAAATTCAGCTTGAAAATCGACACTGTAGTTAAACTTTCTTGACTATCCAAATAACTATCACGAATATATAGTTATGTACACCATCTACAGGACATTTATACAACGTGTGTATATTTATTTCGTCTAATACAGTATATGTTGTTATTTTTAGCGAAATTTAACTAATAATAATAATAATAATGATAATAATAATAATAATATAATAATAATAATAATAATAATAATAATAATAATAATAATAATAATAATAATAATAATAATAATAATAATAATAAATTGTATGTATTATAAGTATATGAATCGTTAGCATTGGATATAATTTTAGAATTCTTCATTATTCCCTTATCATTTAAGTTTTTTCGTAAATGCTTTCATAATTTCGCCCTACAATTTTTCCCTCCTAAGTATTAAAAATAAATAATTTTCTCTCAAGTTATTTCAATTTATTTAGAATTATTCAAAACTCTTAAAATCCTAAATCCCAAATTAAGATGTCTTGCCACTTTGGCATTGGTTTTGGGGAATCTTTACCACTGCTTACTTTCACATTAATAAATAAAAAGAATAATAAATAATTAATAATAATAATAATAATAATAATAATAATAATAATAATAATAATAATAATAATAATAATAATAATAATAATAATAATAATAATAATAATAATAATAATTATTATTATTATTATTATTTTAATGATAATAAAAAAAAGCCGCTTCGCAGCGCTCTACTCAAACGCAAGCGTTTAGGTTTGCCTACAATTCGTCGGGTTCACGCCCTCCGAATTGGAACGATAATGAACCTTTCTATGTTACAAAAACCGAACAAATGGAACCTAATTAGACGAAGAATTAAAAAAAATGGCAACTATTATTTTAATAGTAAATAGATCATAATCATCATCATCTACCTCCTTATCCCAGATTGGGGATGAGGTGCTCAACATACAGCTGAAACAGAAAAGTAGTAAAAGAACATGAGCTAGAGCTTTAGTGAGAGCTCGTCGCAGTAAAAGAAATCCACCCTAGGGGTTCCCAAGACAACGACGGACCCTCACTGAGGTATCTCGTCAATGTAGGTCTCATCCCTTTGGCCAGACCCACATCCATACCCTTTCACAAAACCCCGCCATTCACTCTTATTATGCAGCTTTCTACTCGCCTCTGCAGACTCGCATTTCTTCACTGATTCATCCACTTTTTCTAAGGTTTCCAACCCAGTAGATTCCCAGCACATTCACCACTATACATCGGCTTAACCAACCGACTATCATTCATCCTTTCCATATGACCAAACCATCTTAATACACATTCGTTTATTCTCATATTTACGTCTTTCTTTACACCACAGAACACTCTAACGCGTTTTTTAATCATTTTACCAATTCTCACACCTAGCACGCTCCTAAGTTTTTTTATCTGAACAGATTGTACCTTATATCTGTACCTCTTATTCCACACCATACTTTCACTACCATACATTAGCACCTGTGATAACATGCCCTCATACAAAACCCTAGCGCACTCAAGACTTAGCCCTTTTTATCCACCAAGGATTTAATTGCACCAGACACTTTATTACCATTCACAACTTTCCTACTACGCTCTGCATTATTTATACGTTACCTTTTCATCTAACATATAGCTTAATATTTAAACTCAGATACGTGTTCCAGTTGCTCACCATCCAACATGATTTCACACGTCGGACCCTTCTCACCCACTACAGTGACCCTATTCTTAACTACATTTACTTTTAAACCCCTCATTTTGTACACCCTACAAAAGTCCTCTACCAATCCTCTCAAACTTTCTTTTGATTCTCGTTTACAAAACCAAATCATCAGCTCACAATAAACAGCGCACCCTCTACTCTTCCATTCTCCATCAGTCTAACACCTTCCCCTACCACTCCTATCTCTAATTCTTTCATCACCTCATCCATATACAAATTAAATAGCCAAGGAGACATAACACATCCCTTCATCATTCCACTCTTAATATTAAACCATTCACTGTCAACTCAATTTTTTCTTACACACCCTTCATTATCGTTATACATAATTTTGATTCCATTTAGAAACCTACCACCAACACCATATATCACTAACATCTGCCACAGAGCTTCTCTATTAATCCTGTTATACGCCTGTTGCATGTCTTTATTTTTTTTTGCAAGGGGGAAGATAAAAAAAACCAAAGCCCAAAATTTTTTGTTTTTTTCTTTTGGGTCCCTTCCAATTTGTTTTTTTCTTCAGTAATTTGTTTCAGTGTGATATTTGATCTACACATCCTCTACCACTTCTAAATGCAGTTTGTGCATCTTCAGTCACTCAACGCACTCTTTCAACCAAAATACCAGCATGTATCTTCTCTACAACACTCGATAAACTACTTCCCCTTATCTCCCTTACCCTTATATAAGGATACTATTACTAATCTCCTCCAATCCTTCGGAACTATACCCTTCATAAACGCTTTGTTACACAACTTCCATATCT
>JABUQX010005451.1:0-70000 GCA_015478945.1 Trachelipus rathkii | reverse complement strand
ACCGAATCCCTTAAGGCAATGGGAGCTCAGCCTAGTATTTCTATCAGTGCGTCTGTAGAACTTGGAAATTGTATTTCTATATCAAAAATTGGGCCAGGAAAATCTTATGCGTTATCTCAAATTGCTTCACAAGATGGCTCGGTTCTTGGAGCATTTGTTCCAGCTATACGACAAAGTCAACTCCTGCTTTTAGAATGGTGTTCTGTCTCGAATGAACTAAAAAGTGGGGCTTTTTACGTGAGTGGGACAGAAATGTCTGATGGCATGCAATTTGGAATGATGGATACTCAATTTTATTCATCTGAAGTTCTTTCTTTGCTTATCTTTGACAAAACTTCCCCTCGCAACCCATTTTTCGCTCAAGCATTGGTGCAACAACTACGTGGAGAATTGACTGTTGTTCCTGTGAATTATGATACAGTAATTTCCGAGGTTGAAGGCACATCCTTTGACTTATCAATAATGCCAGACACTGTTGCCATGCGGAGGCTAGAAACTGGACTAGCAGCTACAATTGCCGTTTCAGGCCCCCGAAAAGTGGCAGCAGTTATTGGTGAAAACCGTCGAAGAATTCGCATATACGAAATGGAAGCAGAGGACGATGACGATGATGATGATGATGATACCAAAAATGAATCTGTCGTGACTTCTACTGGAACTAAGGATGAAATGAATGATACACTATAGTCCTATTCCAATAAAAGTAAGTAAAAACTTAGTAGTTGACTACGCACGTGTAAATAACTTTTTTACGAGCAGTTGATAACCATAAATTCAAATTGTAAAGACGTTAGTGTTCAGGGTACTCACTCACTTTCAAGAAACAGTATATAGTTTTGCCTCAAACTTTCACCCAAACTAGTAATTTCCAGTAATTTTGAATTTAAATTATAAAACGCAAATTTTTGATTAACTTAATGCCTTTTGGACATGACATTAAATATTTATATCTGGAAAACTAACTTCATTGAACAATAAAAATGTTAAAAGAAACTGTTAATGCTAATCAATTTTTTTTTGTCTAATCGCAAGCAAAAAATGCAATTTTTTTTTTTTTAAAATGGTTCATTTTTATCGAATAAGTGAATATAGGCCTATTTTTAACCTTCATTATTTGGAGATATCTTGATAGAGAAATGAGGTAATATGTCATATTTTTTCTGACACTATTTAACAAACAAATTATAACTATGTCAGTTCATAGATTTTAAACTTTTTTTCGACTTAATCTGGAGAGAGTACTAAATTTTATTTTAAAAATAATTTTTTGTTCAATATATATTTTATCTTTGTATTATATTACACAAGCTCAAATTTATGGAAACAATAGGATAAATGCTGAGATTGAGAATGAAAAAGTATGCCAAAGTTATTTTACGTTTTTTTTGTTATCTCCACAATGGTACTATATTTAATATAAAAAAATGCAATGGCATAGTTACAAAAATTGGACTAACGCTGTAACAAGTAATCAGTTTACAAGAGTAGGTTGATGATTCTCCTGGAGATAGTGAAATGCTTTATTTATATTCAATCTACAATTTCAATTATTTACTTATGACATACAATGGTTTAAGTCCAGTACATAAAAATATGAGTTGCTGTTGGATATTTTGTGTCTCACCTCCAAAACTGTTCGTAGACACTTCTAGCTCAAATATTTTATATATATACTATTTAAGAACGCGAATGGCAACCTTATTTCTTTTAACTGGGACAATGTTGACAAATTCATGTGGCTTCTAATTATAGATATTTTCTTATGTTATTTACATTTCCAATTATATGTAACGATAATACGCAGGTTTAAATTATTTATTGATAGTGTTAAATTGAAAAAGATTCTATTTTTTGTATAAAATATTTTAAAATGACTTATTTGTTTTTATTCCACACCACAGTTTCGCTACTATATATTAGCACCGGTAGCAGCATACCCTCATGCAGAACCCTAGCCCACCCAAGACTTTGTCCCCTTATATTCACCAAATATTTATTTGCACCTGTCACTTTTTAACCATTCATAATTTTCCTACTACACTAAGCATCATCCGTTCTCTTTTCAATCAACATTTAGCCTAAATTTTTAAACTAAGATACTTGTTCCAGTTAATTACTATCCAACATTTCACACATTTCTCCTCACCCACTACCATTACCTTACTCTTATCTACTTTCAAACCACCTCCTTTAACACACCTCTACCCATCATCTCAAACTTTCTTCAGATTCACCACACAAAACCAAATCATTGGATACAATAAACAAGGCACCCTCCTCTCTTCAATTCTCCATTAGTCTGACACCTCTACCTTTAATTCCTTCATCACTCTTATTATTTTTAATTATGATGTAATGCAAGCTCAGAACATTATTAGGACCAGTAAGAATATTGTAAAAGATTTTTATCATTCATCTTTTTCAGTTAAGTTGATGGAGTTACAGGATTACTCACGCTTTAAAAAGTATAAACTAATTTAGGATGTGAGTATGCGTTGGAATCCTACATGCTGAAAAATATATTGAACATCATCATCCTTACATTAAACTCTTATCAATGGGATTTTGCAAAAGAAATTGTTCAACTCGTTAAACCATTTGAGGAAATTGTGAAAGCAAGAAAGAAAGAAAAGCCACGTTCACATAATTCAAAATTGTGAATTTATTTTTATCGAAAACTTGACAAGTAGTAACTTATATTCAGTTAAAAAAATAAAAAAAAACAAAGATTTCCTGCATCATCTTGTCAACTCTTTTATGTGATTTTGACTCAAAATGAAATTTCAGAGAAAGGGTATGGGAGCTAAAATAAAGGTATGGAAATTCTTAATTTTGAAAGTTCCAACAGACTTTACGTTCAGAGGGAATTTGGGAAGATACTTCTGCCAGCCATTGGATAATTAAGAATCTGCAAGTTTATCTTTGACTTTCTCGTTTTTTATTGAAATATTTGGTATAAGAGTAATGAGGATCACGAAGGAAACCAAGAGAACAGAACATGCATCAGAGTTGCAGGATTATTCAAATACCATATAAAATACTTACCAAGAAATTTCCAATTTGTTTGCTAAAAAAGTCCCTGTGTAAGTTTTTAAGTATTTTGTTCGTTTTATTTTGTACAGTATATAAAATGATCCTTTAAGAAAGGTTATTTCCTGAATATCGAAATTTTGATGTTCATGCAATCATGGCTGAGGAGCATTTTTTTTCTTTTATGGGGGGGGGGGGGGCTCGTTTTAAAATACTCTGATGGGACTCTACCAACTTAAAATTATGAAAATTTATTTTTGCTCCGACTTCTCTCAAAATCGTGCAGCGTCGACTCTGCAAGTTTTTCTTTGCAATTTAATTCAAGAGTATTGAAATAATTGCTCAACAAAAACTAGCCCAATTTAATCTAACTAACGATTCAGGCAAAGATAAAATGGCTGTATTATAATAAAGAAAGCTGATTACCTTTTTAATCCGTAAAATAAATAAAATACAATTATTGTTCTTGGAGATATGAACTCTAGGTTAAAAATACAAATAATTAACAAAAAGTTTATAAAAAGTATTTAAAACAATTTTATCTCTTTAATTTAAATTTTTAAATTAAAATTCATATTTAAAAGCTACAAATAATTAAATACTATAATTAATTAACGACCTTATTTTAAATTTTTTTTCTTACCCATCTCTAGACTAACAACCAGAAGTGCAACAAACTTAACATAATTATTGTGCAAGTGCGTTTACGATATTTTCAAGAGCGGTTCTTGCTTCTGAAGGCTGAATACTCTTCAGAGTTTTCAAAGCAGCGTCTTTATAGTCACTACAAAGATTTTTGGCTTCAGTGACGCTTGATCCGTCTAATATTCGGTTGTATATCTGAAAAACAATAATAATAATAATCTGGAAGCTCTGTGGCAAGTGTTAGTGATATAATATTGGTGGTAGGCTTCTCAATGGAATCAAAAGTATGTATGACGATAGTGAAGCGTGTGTAAGAATAAATGGAGTCAAGTGATAGGTTTAATAGTAAGTGAGGAAGAGAGGTGTTGTGTCTCCTTGGTTATTCAATTTGTGTATGGATGGGGTTATGAAAGAATTAGAGGTGGGGAAGGTGCCCTACCTATTATATGCAGATGATTTGGTTTTGTGTTGGGAATCTGAAGTTTGAGAGGATTGGTAGAGGGATGTGGCAGGGTGAGTAAAAAGAGGGGTTTGAAAGTAAACGTAGATAAGAGTAAGTACAGTCGTCGGTGTGAAGTTATGTTGGATGGTGAGCAACTGGAACAAGTGTCCGAGTTTAAATATTTAGAATATATGATGGATGTAAAGGGAACGAATGATGCAATGTAGTAGGAAAGTTGTGAATGGTAGGAAGGTGGCTGGTGCAATTAAATCCTTGGTGGTATAAGGATTATAATAAGTCTGCGCTAGGTCTTACATGAGAGTATGTTGTTACTTGTGTAATGTATAGTAGTGAAACTGGTCTGGAATAAGGGGTATAGATCTAAAGTACAATGTGTTCAGATGGACAAAATTTTAGGTGCGTGTTAGGTGTAAGAAGAATTAATAAAATGAGGAATGAACACATTATGGAGTTGTGGTGTGAAGAAAGGAATAAACGAGAGGATAAATGAAGGTACGTCGAGATGGTTTTTTTCATGTGGAAAGGATGGACGATAGTCGGTTGGTTAAGCGAATATATATTGGTGAATGTGATGGGAATAGACCGGCTGTTAGACGGAAGAAAAGTGGATTGAGTCAGTAAAGGAATGCCTGGATGAGAGGAATGCGAGTTTGGCAGAGACGAGAAAAAGGTGCATAATAGGAGTGAACGGCGAAGTTTTGTGAGAGGGGTATGGTTGTGGCTCACCTGGGGCAAGGGACGAACCCTACATTGACGAGATGCCATAGTGAGGGTCCGTCGCGGTCCCGTGAAGCTGTAGAGTGGATTTTTCTGACTGCGACGAGTTCTCACTAACAAGTATAAAGGGGATGGTAAGGCTGGGCGTTCTTTTCGACTTGCGTCATATTCTTCTACTACTACTACTACTTTGTTTCCGGTGCATGGGACGCACCTTAACCCGCAGTCAGTGGGGAGAGAACGAGCAAGATTTCGGGTTAAAATGGTATACATCTGATACACACCTAGCTGGTATTTTCATAAACTGATCAGGTTAACTAATCATTTCTTTGTTTTTCTGGGGAATGATTTTGTGGAGAGAGAGACATTAATTAATGCATATAACCAAGGTGATTTGCCGACACGAAAGTACAACATTCTAATTTTTCTCTTGCTACATATATACATAACTGACTTTTCCTATGCTATACGCCACAAGGATGCCGTCTTAATGAATTACGATTACCTTCAAATTCTCGGAATTCATAGTTCATTTCATTGAGCTAAACCTCCTCCAATTCCTGTTTAATATAGTAATTTCTTCTTGAGATTATTTCTAAATTCTCAGATTAATTTTAAGTGAGCGTATGGCCTGATTATGATATGTAAATTCTATTTGTGCTTTTGAACTTGTATTCCTGCTTTTTGGAATGTTTCGTCTCGAACCATCAAATCCTACCATTCTCTCTCTGCCTATGCCCAGGATGAGGTATCATTACTCTAATTACTGTAATACTGCTTTATCTTCTGTTCTTTCTAATTTTTAAATGTTTACGGGGCGAAATATGAAAGTCTCAAATTTTATCAATCTCAGACTGCCAGTATATTAAAAAAATTTGCTCAGCCTTGGATCTTCTTCCTGACTGTCTTTTGGCATGGTCTTTTTCAATAGCGAAAGCTTGATTTTTAACTTTTCCCTGTTTAGTTTCCTTCTCTGATCTTCTTTTCTATTAGTTTATTGCAGTTGTAGTAGATGGCTATAACATTATTTAATTTAAATAAGTCTTTCAGAGCTCTGTTCCTATCACCAACATTCTTTATAATCTATTAATAACCTATCTTTCACTATATTCCTAACACATTTTGAAAAGCAGCCTACCTAAATACATTTTAAATGTTAGCGAAATGGCATTGTAGTAATTAGGCTTAACCTCTTTATCTTTTTCGTATCTCTAACTGAAAAAGAAAAAAAATATTTCCAGTGCCTCAATTCCTTCATTTTCTTACTCTAGAACTCGCCACGGCACACAAATGAGCGGCTATGATAGGTTGGAAATCAAACTCTGTTGGATGAGTTCTTTCACAATTCTATTGTTAAATGTCTAAGAAAAAAAATTATTTGAATATCGTACAGAATATTTAGTTTCTGAAGATGGACGATTCGGAAAACATTGCAGTGTGGCGACGGCAAAATTTGCAGGCGAGGAGGAGGATCCCGTGACGTAGTGGCTGTGGCTGTGTGTGATATTGGAGTGGTCAATGCGGAGTCGTTCGATGGTCACCTGCAAGCGGTTTCGTTCGTGAGAGGACGACCACTAGCCCAATATCTGGCTTTATATTTCTAAGTATCGCCCTTCACTAATCAAGCGCCCAGAATTCCTGCCAAGGAGACCGAAAACCTTGTTGGATAGCAGGATAATAATCAGTTTATGAGGTTAACTTGTCGAATGACATCCGGATCGAGAACTACGGAAGGAGGAGGCCTCTCAATCAGCGGGACAGACTGCTATCTGGGACTGATCCACTTTGGTGCATGCTCATCACGCACCATTCACTATGACACTTACACTTTACCCATAGAGCCTATTTTGTCATTTCAATTATTTACACCACTCTATTTCCCACTCCCTACCGACCGCGGGGTACTTTTCCCCACACTCTCAACCACTATATAACCCACCCACATCTCCGTTTTTTTTATGACACTTTCACATACTCTTTAATCTCTCTTTTAGTTTATTTACTCCACAATTCCTACACTCGTTATTACATACACACCTCGTTCTCACGTAACTACACACACATACCACACACTACATCACTACACACACTTACCATCTCACACAGAATTAATTGAGAGTATAAGATGAATCTTGTAGTCGCTTTTATTATACCTTTACTACACCACAGATTTTACTTTATCTACTACACACACATCCAACAGATAATTTCATTCACTTTAACAACACTCACTAAGATTCTTTCTACTTAACAATCCACTACCTTCTTATATCAAAGATTTAACTTACACACTCAACAGATTTACTTAACACACAGATTTTACTTTTACACACACGATCTTCATACTTCCCCAGCATCAAATTCAGATAATTTATTACCTTACTCATTCCTACTAACATCACATATGCATCACTCTACGCAACACGCATAACTAAATATACCCAACACTCTACTTCTATCACATATATCACAGTATAATTTCTATATAATCATACCATCTATTATGTATCTTTCTCTAATATTTAAAACACTCTCGTTTACATCTTATCATATTTCTCTACTACTCTTCTCACTTTTTCATTCATAATACTATACACCTTTACTTCTACTCTAAAGTCTCTTTCTTAAATACTTCTCTATAATGTATTACATCTATCTAAATCATTCATCTCCAATTCTTTGAACATCCTTCTCTACTCTCATACAAGAATTCTTCTCTCTTACTTTCATCTCACGCTCTCACACTCACTTCTTTTTTGTTTATAAATTTTTCAAGTATTTAAAGTCTATTTTCTAAATAAATAATCTATTTTTTACTCTATCATTAATTCTTCTTTATACTCTTAATTGAAATTTTTTATTATAATAGTAATGGGTTCCGGCCTTGAAGCGTACGATAGTTCTATATAACTTTTTAAACTCAGTAATGGTCCTGATTCCCCTTATACCACCCCTCTAACTAACTAAGCTAATATGCCACGTTATCTTTTTCTGGATTCTAATCTATAAGTGGACCTTATTGCTTTACACTCCATTTTTTAAGTCTTTTTAATAAAAATTAAATGCTACTATATAAAATTAAATCATACTATATACAAAATTCTAAGCATTATCCAACAGGAACATTTACAAACAATTTCTCAATTCATCTATTCTTCAATTCTTCAATTCCTAAATAATTCCTCAATTATTCTTTGTGATTGAGCTCCTATCATCTTAATAACATTTATATATTATTATTAATTTGTTTACTGTTAAACTAATAATAATTAATAATTTTCAAATCTCAGTATTTAATATTTATAATTTATACATATATTCTTTATCTCGGCATACTTCTATAATATCACCTTTCTCATAATTATTTATCTCATCTCCAACTCTTCCTATTAACGTAACTCAATGTTAGTATCACATTCCCTATCTACTGAGACCAACTAAAGAACACACTTAAAAGCGTCATATCGTATTCTCACAGTTTACCTCAAATACTGAAGAACTATTCCTCTCTGTTATCTCAATGTTTCATTCGACTATCATACTACACTTATTGATCATAAGGAAGATATAATCTCTAAATTCAACATTTGGTTCCACCTGTGTATAGGATAAGGGCCACATCTCTATTTCATTTTGTGATCACACGCCGCCGGCAGCATGAATACCTCTCCGTCTTACAGTCTAATGCTCGTACATTCCATGCCCGTCAACAGACACATACAATCAATTGCATCTCACACTATCTATATAAGCATCTCATCCCTTCATCTCAAAGTATGTCACCCGTCCTTTTTGCCCTCGTGATAGAGAATTATTTCTCGAATCAATCCGCCCCTCGGTGCAACAAGTTTTCACCATCACTCTACGTCTGAAGGGTGTTTACTATATCACCAGGAATATTGTGGGCCTATATTAAGTGACGTGAACCATCCTTTTCCTATAGATCTAAACGAACCTTGGAAAGCTTTAAGTTTGGTTCGCTTTTCATTCGAATCTCAAACATAAAACGTAATATGATAATATTTTTTACTAAGTATGCCACTTTATAATAAGTGTTTTTTTCTCTCTATTTATATAATATACACATTATATTTAACAGGGCTCTCCCATTTTATAATTGTTCTGAATTTTTTGGGTGTATGAATGTTTTCTTTTTGTCATTTTAATTTGTTATTATTAATAAATTTAGAGATAGTAGCATCAGATTTCTTGTCTCAAAAACTTTTATTATATATATTATTTAGACAACCATTATATTACTATAATTTATTATTATTACTTATTCTTATTATTAATTATTATTATTATTATTATTATATCAATCTCAAATATCTATATTCTATTAATATTATGTATTATTTTATTATTATTTATTAATTAACTTATTCAATTAATACATTTTATCACTTATAATTATGTATCTATTATATTATTATTATTTTATATATTTATTTTAACACTTATCCAAATTGCTTCTAAGATTAACTTGGTAATCTAACATTACTTTATATTACCAAATATACAAAAAATACTAATTCACAATTATTAATTATACTATAATGTATTAATTATTCACTTATATATTTATTATCTTATTAATTTTATCTTTTTAAGATTCACTTATTCATGTTAATATGATTATTCCATTCTATTTATTATTATTCTCAATTTATTATTTATTTATACTATTATTATTATAATTAAGTTAATTATTATCATTATTAATCTCATTATTATATTATTATTTAACATTTACACTTATTCATTCAATATGACTTCCTTCTATGAGTTTAATAGATAATTTATTTAATTCTTTATATCATATTATTATCATAATATCATTATTATTAATTATTATTATTATTATTATTATTATTATATTCATTATATATTTTTTATTATTGTGTGTCAAATCCTTATTATTATAATTATTATTATTATTATTTTATTAATTATTTTATTATTATATTATTTATTATTATTATTATTATTATTATTATATTTATTTATTATTCTTATTAGTATTATTTATTTTATTCTATATTTATTATAATATATTATTAATTATATCATTCGCATCTATATTTTTATTATTATTTTATTATTTATTATTTTATTGATTATTATTATTAATTATCTATTAGATTAATTATTATTATTATTATTTTTTATTTATTAATGATCTCATTTATTTATTAATATCATTCTAATTATTAATTCTTACCATTAAATTGATATATATTATTTTATTTATTATTTACTTTTATTCAAGTCGATATTATTTAATCTATTATTTATTATTATTCATATATTAACTTACTTATTATTATTATTATTACTTATTATTTTATTATAACTGTGGACTGTTTTTTTCTACTTCTACTCATTCTATATTTGTCTTTTTGGGTAATATATACCAATAAGACAAAACCAATAAGTAATTTAATTAATAATAACTATATATGTCGACTCAATAACATATCTAATTGAAAATAATAATCAATGAAATAATTTATAAACATAAACAGATATAATAATTTACTAAGAGAGCAATTATAATCAAATAATGATTATAATAGATTTTCAAACATGTTTAATGCTTGTCATAGATTAATTATGGCCACGTAACTGATATTTATAAGTAATACACATAATAATATTAATAATAATCAAATATAATAATCAAAATATAATATCATACTAACTAAAATACAAATAATATAATATAAATAATACAATTAAATTGGCTAATAACAGACAGAACAAAACTTAAAGGGTAAATAAAAATGTACATTATTTAATAAATAAAATATCAAATAGTTAAATTGATTTCTTGGTGATTTTCGTTCAGTAATAATAAATAAATAAATAAATCAATGGTAAAATTTGATTCTTCAACGTTACTAATCCTAAGTCTATTTAATTCCCACTCCAATCTCATCATTTGGGTTCTTTTAATCTTAATAGCATACAAAATTAAATGGTGAAGGAAATGGGTCGGACATTTGTAAAAAAAACCTGGTTATTTAAACCTTTTTCGGAATCAAACCTCAAAATTTTGTACTTACTTACTTATTTTATTTCTTAACTTAGTTTAACTTAATTAACTTACTTAACTTACTTAATTAACTTACTTAACTTACCAATCTCTACGGGATCCTTAAACTCTACTATAGCCTGTAATAAATTAAATAACACACTTTTTTTAACTTACTTACTTAACTTACTACTATCGACTTTACTAACTAACTAACTTAAGCCTCAACTTACTTAAACTAACTTAACTTTAACTTAACTTAACTTAACTTAACTTACATTACTTAATTAACTTAACTTAACTTAACTTAACTAACTCTTTAACGCTCAAGCCTAGTGCATGGCTGTACATGAGAAGTTTTTTTGTTAGATAGTTATAGTTGGGTCGGTTAATTTGGCCAAGTCAGATTCACGTTCTTCTTAAACGAGACCAAATTATTTTTCCCCCCAAACTACTCAAAAAAACTCACTTTCTTATTCTTCGATTTTTGAATTAAATACAAAACAGGAAGCAAAGTAAGATAATTTATCAATATGAACAGGTAATTTTATTTTTAATAGATTATTAGTGTCTTTTAGAATACAAATTACAGGTATAACTATTTAAATGTTAATGTTTTTCTATTTTTTATTTATTATTATTATTACTTTTTTATTAATTTAATTTTCTTTATATTTTTTTTGATGTGCTATTATTATTTATTTTTTTTATTGTTTATTTATTTAAAAATTTTCGACTTATTTTCTATTTCTCTATGAATAATTTGGAGCTCACTCTCAAAAACCTAATCATAGAATTTCTAAATTTGATATTATATATTTATTTAAAATAATTTTTTGCCTTATTTTTAGGACTAGAAAGGAATGATCATTTGGAATTTGAATAATGTACAGATCAATCTTGTACTTATTAATACTTGTAAATATAGAAACACCAATTGTGTATCATGCTCGCCAGGTGAACCGCTGCACATATTAAAGAATACTAAAAATACAAATTTAGTATTAACCACATCTCAGATATCATATTCTATACACTCTTTTTGACATGTCTATATATATTATATATAAATATATATTAAATAATTATTATATTATTATTATACTATATACCGACATATGTCGAAATATTTTAAAACTCTTTATTTAAAAAATAATCCTAATAACTTTGTAATATACTAGTAACTATTCAAATATTATAAATACAATTAATATTATTTATGTATATATATTATTCAGTATTTACAAATTATTAAAACATTAATGTACAAATTTTTAAGTGATATAATTGACACATTATCTATTTGGATGAGTATGTATATTTGAGAATATATACTGATTATAGAGGATCACATAAATACGAGGAGTTACGAAGAAGAACGAGGCCATACAACGACTGGATCTCATGAAATAAATACTCATGAAAGTGTCATCCAGGCTGAGAGTATATATAAAAGTATAATACACTCATACTTCAACAACTAGATAGCCTCAAGTGAAAAATTTGAATGGAGTGAAGTCGGCAATTCAAATAAGTAAAAACATAGAAGAGAGAGAGAAAGGCTGAGTTAAGAAAAGATTCATATACTTTATACCTATAAGTTTAGTTCGTAATATTAATTAGTCTAATTATTACATTAATAAGAATAAATCAATCAAAAAAATAGTATTCAGTTTTTGTGAAGATGCTAAATAGCAACTATAGACTTACTGGGTTACACAATCATCTCCTTTTATCAGTCCTACAGGCGTTCAGTGGTGTGACAATCTCTTAGTTCTGATTGATATGGATATTTTTGGTCAAAATTTAATAGGAACAAACGTCGTAAAAAATAATATACTTCGTAAATTGCTTTTCTTTCCTTCTCTGACTTATTTATTTATATATGATATTATCTCATAACCTAGTAATTGAGTCAAGTATTATTCAAACCTTGCGACAATGTAGTGGGTAGTTTGCGAATGGTCTCTCTCCTTAATTATAAGATTTGAGGGAGTGTGTGTGTGTGACCTTGTTATTTATATGTTATTTTTTATTTCATCTTATTTATTCAATATTATTTTTATTTTTACGTAGTAATAGCATATCAAAAGAACAATGTTCATCTAAATGTTATAATTCAAAATATGAAATATACAACAGACAAGTAATGCTATTACTTTGTTAATATATTTGTTGTTAAAATAAAATAAATTGGTGACTTGCTCAAACGTAACTTGGATATGCCAGTCCAAGGTGACGATTCGGACTAAGGCGCTATACTAGTTATATGCAAAACACACAACAGAATTATTGATTTTTTTCTTTTATTGAAAATTATTAATTCGTTTATATATATACCATCCCATACTCTTAATAAATATATACGTGCATAATATCTGACCTAGTTATATATCCAGCTACTCATACTATGATATTTATATATATTAATCAATTAAAACTTGCACCAATCTAATTCCATCAAAAGTAAGTAATATTATATTTTAATTATAACTAAATTAATAATAATCAGAATCTGGATTAATTGATACATATATGATTTTAATTGTAATAAATTTAATTTCTCACACATCTACAATACTGATCCACAGTAAAAATCTATTATTAGAGCAAAATACCATATATATCTAATGTATACCAAACTACTAATAATATATTACTCCTATAAATATATATACCAACACTACAAACCCATCGACTAACATTAGTCCTATAATACAGCTAATCGCTAATAATAATATACTATAATTACACAATAATAGTTATTTAGTATATTATATACCATATCATTTTTATAAATTAAAATACTATTATATTAATTGATTTATATCTTACTTGCATATAGAATTATTATATAATATATGTTATCTATATAAATATACTATAGTAATGAAGATATACTGATCCTCATATATCTATTATATATATATTTATATATTATCTATATTATATATATAATATTCTTAATATACTGGGTTAATAAATAATTGACATCAATCTGTGGCAGTCACTCACTAAAAGCGTAATAGAACTAGCAAAGACGATATGTCAAAATTCAAAAAATTTGATTTTTTTTTTATACAAGTGTTTATTTAAGCCTGTAATATATTATTAAATTCTTTTATATATAGTTAATAAATACCTACTATATATATATATTTTATTTATATTTAGTTAGTATAACTCTATTATCGAGGCGAGTAATTATATTAAGGTAGTACCTAATATATCCAGGATCAATAATATATATTATATTTTCTCTTACATAATAGTATACAATTACCGACTTTTTTTTCTACTGATTTTATTCAATAATATATGTAGTGGATAGTTCGTGACTCAGTAATAATTATATTATTAATACTATATATTAAATATACATCGATTGTATAAAGAGTATTATATATATGTATATATATATCCCTATTATATAATTTTAACCCGAGATATTAAAGTGGGATATCTCTTTGGAATTGGACATAGTGGTTCTTTGGGGGTGATACAGCCTTTTTTATTTGTTACCTAAAAATTCATGTATAATTATCTTCATGCAGGCTCTTAGATGTATTGTTCGTAGGTTAGGTTAGGTTAGTCGTCGTTTAACCTTTATATCTATTAATAGTGGTATTGAATAAGTTATTTATAATTACTCTTCATTTCCTAAAATACATTTTAACTAATATATTCGAGTCAAAATTCAACTATATCTTATTAAATTAAATATTAAATTTATACTAATATATCATATCACCTGAATCAACATGTTTCATACTTAGATTTCCAGGACAAGTGTGTTCTCGGTTAATAGTATACTATATCTCCTGCTATGCTCGAAGCAGGCTAGGGATGATCCTTAAATTTGTGCGTGGATTCAACTCTGAAGCAATTCACTATACATTTTTATTTTCTTGATAATCACTGGGGTTTCGTCATTCTTGTGACTGGAAGGAGTAGGAGGATTTTTAGGCCGGTTGTTTTTGTGCGTCGAAGAAAGGGGGATATTCTTCTTTGGCATCACATGTAGCGCTCAAAAATCGTACTGCAAAGGCCTGACGTCAACAGGCTAGTGAGATAAGCTTGACATCGAACCGGGAAGAGGGCAGCATAAATGATGATTTGGTGTTCGAATGAGAAAGAGTTACTGGATTTTGTGTTTATGCCAATATTTTACTTATCGCTTTTTGCGTTTTGTAATGTAAGATCAGTATTCGGTATTACAAAAACCCTGGCGCGGCTTAGTTTTCCAGTTATGCCTAGGATCTTGAGAAACACACGCTAGTGCCGAGCCGGTGTGGGAAGCCTAAGAAAAAATACTGTTCTGATATCGGAGAAGGTCATTTTGTTGTACAGGAATAATCCTGCAAGGCATGGGTACGGAGTTGATCTAGCAGTTTGCTCCATTATAGCATTTATACCCTAGGGATCAACTTTGAGGGTCTAGATAAATTGGGTCAGCGTATCTTTGTATATTGTACTGTCTGTGCATCCCCTTAGCGTTGTCACTGTGCTTGCTGTCTATGAGCAGGACGGTCCGATTTAGTGATGCAATAGGTCATCATATCAGAAAGTAATATGCACTAGTCCCCGGATTTCAAAACTTGACACATAGCGCAATGGCTTATGAAATTGTCAGCATGGACCAAAGGTGACTCACAGTAGGAAAGACCTTTCGAAAAGGCCATGGGCTCCGGCGAGTAAATGGCAAGACACCGAGAAACTAAGAAGGTCAAAATAGAGCGGAACTAGGTCTGTCGTACTACGCAGCAATCAGGTCAAGGTACATATAGAGACAGACATTCTTCGCACACTTGGCTCGCAGTGTTTACAGAGGGAAGGAAACTTGGCAAAACTTTCGCAAAGCTCAAGAATTTGGTCAGTCAACTTGCGCATCAAAGTGTCACACACAGAAGTTACAATACGCTGTTGCCTCTAAGGAACAAATATACCTTACTTAGGTATTAAAAATAGTTTTTAAATATTATGTGCTATGTGTGCTTAGGGTGATTTATCTCTCCTCTCCTATCCTGAGTTTGAAATGAATTTAGTTTCTTCTATATTACAGTTTTTGGTAAATATATATTCTTTATTATAGTAATATATATATAGTATATTATTATTGAAATATATAATATATATATTATATTATCTCGATCCTTATTTGTTCCTATATCACTTGGTATATATATTTATAACTCTTTATTATGACCTGTGTATATATATAATAGGCTTAAATCCCGCCCTGTATATATTCTATAAAATAATGAAAAGGGTAATTATTTTCTAATCCTTAAAATATTTCATTAATTATATTATCTATGAGGACCATAAGAATTCATGATAACGTTATATTTAGTACACCGACTAATATTATCTTATATTAATATTAAATAATATACTATAGATAATTAAAAATATATATATGGTACATTATATTTATGAAATAATTAATTTATTTGACCTGTCCTGAGATTTCGCCTCGTTGATGTCCATAAAAAGGTTTATATTTATAATCTACAATAAATCTTTAGGGCTTAATAGTCTTATAAGTTATCATCTTTCTCATCATATCCACATCTTTTTAACTATTAGAAGTAAGATGAGTTAAATTCAAAGTTTTCAGTATCTTAGCTCCCTCAAAGTGATAATATAAGTATTGCGGGTTTTGAGTTATCTCTCTTGTATATATATGTTTCTTCCCATAATTCGTTGGTTATGAGAAATTGCCGTTCTATATACTTTTCAGTTCTTTCTACTATAAAAGTTCATTTATTCTTATATATATTCTCAATACGCAGGTTTTTTGTAGTATGCTCTCTAATTTATATAGCATATGAAAAAAAAAATACTTTGAAATTAGTATGCCGAAACTTTGACGAAAATATATTTAAAGATAATCAAAACTCTTACATTCCTCAAAATGATGGATATAATACAATTGTTTTTATAATTATTTTTCAATATTTTTAATTAATGTTTAAATGCTTCAATATAATCTTTTATATATATGACATGATTTCTCATATAAATCTAATTAAATTAAATATTACTCATTGTTATTTATTCTACCTCGTTTATGTTTAAGGCCAATGTGAATTAGTGTGGGTAAATTTACCAGGGTATTAATCCTTGGAGCAATACATTTCTTTGTCTAGGTTAGGGAATAAAAGATTTTTTAAAATTTACATACTTATCCTCTTAAAGACTAGGAAGAAGTTATTAATATTAGAAATTGGAGTTTTGTTTTAATTTTGGCCTGCCAAACTAGTGATTATATTAGTTCTATATTCCTAAGAAAAACATCTACTATGTTTATTAGGGTCCTATTTCACACACATGCAGTGGCATAGCTTTGGTTGAAGAGTGGTGGAGATATCATGTTGAGTTCGGGTGTGAGATTTTGTTCCTCATAATAAAATTGGAGGCCTGACGCTTACTGGGCTTGAAGAGTTGGGGTTAGGTTCAGTTAGAACTATATAGGGATATAATTTCTTAGAATAGGTTGTTTATGAATCGGTACAATTTTGGATGAAAAGTGACGAGATTGACTGGTAAAATAGGAGTGAGTACCAAGCTTTTGGAACTAGTTTTCTACTTAGAAGATGGTCGGATACAAGAAAATAGTTGTGGTGATTAGATAGTATCGCTCGGAATAATTTAGTAGAAGATGGTGAGTATAGGGTCTCTCTTTGACAATTTAAAGTGACTGAGTAGAGTCGTTTGGTGAAATAATACGATAGTGGTGCTATGTACTTTTTAAAATTAACCTAAACAATTTGGTGCATGGCGATTTCGTTTAGTTGAGAGGAAGACCAACTCCACAACAATTGTCGTCGCTTTAATATTTTTTCTAAGTTTTCTTCTTCCTCCCGAGTGATCACATTCGCCCGCACCATGCTATTAAGAACAGGAAAGCTTGTTGGGCGTAGGTGTTAATATAATCCGTTTGATGGGAGGCTTGAAATATGTTACAAAAATGGCATGGGATAGTTCATAGAAACGATCTACGATTTATACGTGATGAACATGTTAATTTGAAACATATCATTAGTACAGAGGGGTCTCTTTGCCTTATACTATATAATAACGTTAAAGTACGGGAGTGATCCAACATGTACAGTTTTCTATATTTGTCATGTTAAACTACCTGTACGAGTGAGAAGGGTGATCCAACATAGTTCATATTATGTTTACATACAGAGTAGAAAGCGCTGAAGAATGTGGTGGTGTAAAGAATTGATAATTAGCTGTGTTATTTTAGAATATAATGAGGCTTAAGCTCTATACCTGGAGGGCAACAGAGGATATATACCCGAATAAATGACATAAAATTGGTCTTGGTGTATTTCTAGAGCTAGTTGTATCGATGTAAGGAAGAATCATTATAACCTTAGTTATAAGCTGAAAATTACTGAAGCATGAGGGGTAGAGGAGTATGGAAGGGGATGTTATAGTCAGGTAAAGAAGCTATGACTTCACACTCACTTCTGTCGAGGATTGGAATTATATATAATTAGAAATAATACACTTTAGAGTAATTCATAATCTCACGTGAACTGTTGAGATAATGAGCAGGAGGATTGTTATTTTAAATAAGGAGCAGGGTTGGCACTAGATTTTGTTAGAGAGAGTGATTAATATTTTTCCGGTTCAATTAGTTGGATGATAAGTAGAAATAGCTCACATACGAGTATGGTAGTTAACACTGTCATAGAGAGCGACAGGACCTTTTGTTGACAAAGGTAGTTAACTGAGAAGTTATGGTGTTCATCCTGTACGAATGGCTGAAATGGTCAGTAAGAGCTGTGCCAGATTTTTTTAGATACAATACTGCTATTGTTCTTGAACTTGCGAATAATGAAGGGTTTAGAAAAGCTTTAGAGCAAGACTACAATAATGGCTGTAATTATTTCCTTCGAAGTATATAGAGCTTATGAAAATTTTAAACTAGGAAATGAAATTCTGGCTCCATCACTCGAATGTGGAACGACTGAGCTCCAGTGGATACTTCTCTGCTCTGTCATATTTTGTGATCGGATCTATTAGCGGTAGTAGATATGAGTATGGGTAGATGTAGACACATATATTATAATACGCTAGACTATAGTTTGCTTATCTATATGTAGGATTGATGGAGTTGGTAGTGGAGACGTTAAAAGCTACTATGCTATCTAGCACTACCACGGTTTTAGAGGCGAGATGACGTAAATATTAGTTTAATACCCTATGCGATGAAATAAGTCGTTTTTACAGTGATAGTTTATTAGATGTTGTTGTGTGTGCTGTGGATTGTTATGTTGGTAGGCCTAGTGTGTGTGGGTGTGAATGTGTGAGTGCATGATGAATATGTTGTTGATACATGTGGTGTGGTGTCTGGGATGTGGTGTGAAGGTTACGAATAATGTTGGGGGATATAGTGGGTGGGCGTAAGGTGTGGAAGGCTGCGTTGGTGGTACTGGCCGTTTTTGGTGAATAGATTTGGGTGGTATTTGGTGTGGGTGGTCGGGATTGGTGAGTGTGGGTGGGAGTGATTTATGGTTTGTGGAGGAGTTGACACAAGATTAACAATCATGGGAATTACCATAGATTTTGTGATTTAACTACAGTAGAGAATTGGCAACGGTTGATTTCGAGAAATGGGAATGGCCACCCTGGCACATAATTGATGCTTCTTAAGGTATATAACATACTCGAGAGAATAAAAATTGCCGGGTGCCGTGGGAAAGACACGATACAAATTTTCTATTGCGAACTCAGAGAAGCAGTTTAAAATCATTAAGGAATAATGGTGCACACACCCACCGAGAAGACTTTCTTCAGAGAACGTAGCATGATAGGAGATTACAGAAGAACTTTCAATACATGATGGATCCTAGATTATAGGAAAAGAGCAAATATTAATAAAGGAGGACGCAGTCATCTAGTATAGCGTGAGCGAGTACAGAGTTTGCAGGAGTGTATCAGGCCCTCAGCTCGTTTTGTGGTTATATAGCAGAGGTTCATTTCAAGGTAAACAGTCACCATGACATCCTCCAAGTAGAAAAACGGTTTCCGATACATGTGGAAGTTTCAAGTTTTATACAAGGGTCCGGGTCGAAGAGGTTTTTTGCGGAAAAGACTGGACACAGTTCTGAAAAACCTGGATACTCTCATCAGACAGGAGAAGTGGTTAAATAATTTCTCGCATTATACTCAAGCACAGTAAATGACAAGTATGATTCTGGTCTTTGGCTTTGGATCTTTCCGGGTTTGGGGCATAGGGGTTACAAAGCTGTAATCATAAATTAGAAAAGATTATTGATCAAGATTCTGTTATACAAATCCAACAAGAACGCTGAAGATAGGGGTCAATATGACGGAACATTATCTACGAAATGTAGTCCTGGGCCAGGGTAACCGTCTTTATGTTCATTCACGATAGAGGTTGATACTCTAGTGGAAAAGTTGTAAAAAGACAGTTATCGGGTATGATGTCTTTTTCCTTTTGAAAATCTTGCAGGTGCATTTGTAAATATACTCACATTATTTGAAAGCATGCGAGGTAATTATAGCGGAAGATTAAGATTGTGATTAGGCAAATTATACCTAATAGATCTGCTAACAGTCCTGGGGAGCAGAGATTGTATGTATTATAGGTTCTCCATAACCGGAAGACTGGGTTAGAGTTGTTGGAGGTGCGAGATATTTCTGGTAAACTTTCCCCACACTAAAAGAAAGGGGGAGATTTAGAGTTGGAGGTCGACAGTATGAGAGAAAACATGCATGGAGTGAATTTCTTTCCAAGGAATGATTAATTTTATAAATAATAATATTTGGTGGTGTGCATGTGGTGTATTTTTGAGATAGATCTAGTAATTTTATTTGTAGAGATTATTTCTTTCGTCATCGTTGAACCTCTTGCGCACCTCTTTGGGACACGAAGGGCTTACTGAATTCCTACCTACGGAAGGGAGATGCAATCTTTCACTGCTGTGATGATAACTTGTTGAAGGAAGCTAAAGGCATCAGCAGTCCGAAACTGCTTATTGAAGGAAGGAAGAGATGCGGTTCTAATGTGTGGCCCTGATGAAAGGGATAACTTATCAATTGGCTATGAGCTAGCTGGAATCGGGGTTTAGATAACCATAGGCCGGTGTAAGTTCTATATAAAGTCTGTTGGGTAATGGCATGTTCGTATAAATAAATCAAGAGGAGACCATAGGTAAAGTTGCCTGGCATAAGAGAATGAAAAGATAAAAAGAAAATATCGTTATTCTCAGAAAGAAAGAGCGACATCTGGATTAACAAAGTTATATGTGAACAGTCCTTTGTTAAGACATTCCAGGAAAATGGCGTTTAGAAGATCTAAGGTTTAGATTAAACGAGCGTTGAAAGATGATGCCAACCATATGGGTAAACAAAGATTGATAGTCTCCTAGTAATACCGCCTAACGCAACGGTATAGAAGCTAAGTCGACCCTAGTAACTACTCTCGGAGCCAAGTAGATCGAGCGACAATAAGGTCAATTTGGAAGATGATTCCATAGTGTCAGAGTTTTATTACCAGCATTGAAAGTCTAATTTGGAAGTGGGGACTGATAACATAGGGGAAAAGATTTACAGAATGAGATATTTGCAATTTCTCTTAATAGTTTGGTCAAATTACAATATAACCCTCTTTATTTATATTTTCCCGAATTGAAATGGAAGTAACGTGTTAATGACATTTTGCGTGAGTTCCCTATGCTATAACTCTCAGGATTTAGGTTCTATCTTATCTTTCTCAGTTGACTACGTCTTAAAATAGAGTAGTGCAACAGACAATATATTGGCTGGAACGGGGTCTGCTGATGTACTCGTTATCAAAATGTTTTTTGAGGATTGTTTTTTGAGAAAATTGTATGATGGTCAGGGTGATGATGTTGGAACGCTTTCACTCCCCGCAGATGGGGAGGAAAGGCTGAGACTTGGTAGTAGCTCAGACGACGAGGATCAACAAATCCTGGTGGAAAGGAATTAGTGTACACTCATCGTATTATGTGGTTGTTACGTACATGGTTTTGGGGGGGGAGGTTTTTCCAGTGGCATTTGGTGTGGCACGAGGGCACTTCGTCTATAACAAATGCGAATTCAAGTTGATGCTTAGATAAGTAGCGCAAGTAGGTCATGATATTTGTCGTGACAAACTTGGTTGGTCGTTGGACAGGTGTGAGAGCGCAAAAAGCTCATGTTTTTAGGAATAGAAGTATATGCAGCCCAATTGAAGCAAGCAGATTTCTGTAAGAAAGTGAGTGGAAGAATTACTGTGGAGAATGTTACCATGGAGGCAGTGTAAACATTTGAGCGCGAGGTGATAAAAGGTCACTTTTTTAAGCAAAGAGAACTGTATTGCGTGAATTTTACGGATAATCCAATATGGGATCCATTTGGGGTTACTGGAGATCTTACGCTACATATCGACTTATTTGTCGATAGTTGGGGAGGCATGCAAGGTGGATGATTCTTGGCAAATTGGAACATTCTTTGAACTTAAACATGGGGACTCTGGGTCCTTTTGATGCCAACCAAAGTTTTAAAAAAGGCTTCGACGGGCTTCGTGTTTTCGTTGAAGGGAGAATTTCTTTTCATCTCCTACGGAACCAGGAAAGCATTGAGAAAGAATGGGGTGTAGTTTCAATACGCTCCATTTGAAAACTATTATCATCCACTTATTCATTTGGCTTTGTCATAGAATTTACATTATTTGCTAAGTCATAGATTTTTAGGAGTGCTGAGGTAAAGATTATCTGGTGTAAGAGGTAGGTATACTAGTAGAATTCAGAAGGTGGAAATAATCTGCAGCTATCGAGAGATTTTGTTTTGGTGGGGGGTTTTCAATACGTTGTGAAGGAATTTCTTGTACACCTATTCGAATTTCATGTTTTGTCTCAGGATAAAGTCTTTTGTTAATGTGGTTAGTTGAAGTGTAGCCATTTATATTAATTCCAATCTGGAATCTTTTGTTGCCTTTCGAATTTGGCAGTCCCTCAGCAGAGTCTCTTTCTATGCATTTTCTCCTTCGATAACGATAATTCTCAGCCAATTTCGAGTCTTATGTCCCTCGATCTTATTAGACAAGATATTAAAAGCCATTTCCGGGCTTTGCGAATCATTTTAAGGTAAATAGTCAAGAGTTTGGCAGGATGCTCTCCAAGCTTTATATTGTATGCAATTCAACACTTTAAGTACTGAGCTTTTAAAAACTAGTACTGGAGTATTGTTGTTGCCCTTTGATGAGGTAATTTTTGTAGGCTCAGATTAGATGATAGGGAGGCTTTTGAATTATTGAGAGTCGGTAGTATAGGTAATGGCAAGTGAGGATATGGATTGTCAGTTGGCTGCTTCTTGAGTTTTGCTAGATTTAGAGGGGAAGAATTACTGACAATATTGAAGTTTGCTGTGCTGGTGGATTAGCATGCGGAGTGCGGTGGGGCTTGCTTGCAATTGTACAACAGTTCTGATTTACCTTGATGGATTTGGGTGTCTGTCGGTAGGGTGCGCCATAGACCAATTTGATTAATTTTTGTATGCTAATTGTGATCTCAAACTTCCTGCTAACTGTGGAGGGTATTCGTTATAGTGTAAGAGTTGTTCTGTGGATCCTCCGCACTAGCTTTTGCAGTGTTGTTGTCTTTCATACAGGAATGTGAAATTCTTTCTCTGCAGACTGAGCAATATATCCATGCGGTCCTACGGTATTTCTGGGAGGACAACGTTTTTTGATTTAAGGCACATTCTGGGTGGCAGGGAATAAACGATAGTAAACATGAAGCTTGTAAAATGCACTTTTAGCGCGTTATGAAGGCTTTGATAAAGAGGGGTACTCACAAAAGTGCATAAAAGTGTATAAAATGCAAAGGGATTATAGTGAAGCAGGCGAACGGAAATTGTACTTTAAACGGGAAATCACCTCTGTGGAGATTTCTTAAAATGAAGCAATGCTTTCCTTTTTTTCTGCTTATACGTGAGCTCTGATATTAAATAGCTTCTTGGATGTGCTTTTTATATATTTCATAGGAAGTGGAAATAAGAGGCGATTTCCAGAGTTTTCCGAGCTCTTTAAGGATACAAGATTGAAAATATTGATCATCGGTAGTAGTTGAACGAGAAGGGACCCATTTCTCATTAATGTGACTGGAGGTCATCACATTAAAAGCTTTTCGCAAGTCATAGAGACTAGGAATAAAGGTTCTTTGGCTCAGTAAGTCTTGGGAATGGTGGATCGATAAGTAATGCATCGGATAGATATGTTAGTTGGCCGCATTCCATGGGCGAGCAGATTTGGAGTAACACTTGAACGAACTCTTCGTACGTGGGGCACAGTTTTTTCTGGGTATTTCTCCGATCGTTTTGGGCACCTTGGGTGTCAATGGGATACAGTCGCAGATCGCTGAAGGTTTTGCAGAGATTTCAGGTTAGTAAGTGAAGGAATTAAAGCGGAAATACCTTGCTGTGGTCTAGAAGTAGGAGGACCAAGGTGGGGTCAGCTGGGAATTGACTGATGGTTGTTGTTGTTGTTGTTGTTGTTGTTGTTGTGGTTGTGTTGTTGTTGTTTGTTGTTGTTTGGTTGTTGTTTGTTGTGTTGTTGTTGTTGTTGTTTGTTGTTTTGTTGTTGTTTTGGTTATTCGTTTGTTGTTGCTGCTGCGGTCGCGTTGATTTATTAACATTTTTCCTTCAAGAACCAGTTCCATTAAAATTAAACTTCAGACTTCATCTTCATAGATGAGCATTTAAAACAATTCGAAATGGAAATAGAGTAAATAAACTGGTAGCGCTGGAAGGACGTATATTTCATAAGTAAGGGTAGTCCTTCTCCCCACAATAGGTTACAAGCCAGAGACCGCTCACAATTTCCCGGACCCCACTCCGTAGCGTAGGATGTGAATGTGGCTTAGGAAAGTCTACGTCGGTTAACCCCCGTGTACTGCATGGAACCTACATAAATTCAGGTCAGAGTCCGAGATTATTCACCAAGGTGGAGACAGGTCTACGGTTAAGCTTACGATTCAGGTTTCCAAATTAAAGCCCGTCAAAGGAGCGATTTGATTTTGATCGGATGAATAGAAAAAATATCGCAATATTTCATTTTTTCTAAAAACAATTTTTTTTTTGAAAAAGTGAAATTTTGAGATATTTTTTTTCTACTCACAGATCAACAATTCCCGGGCGTATATATTTAGGTTGAGATACATCTTTTTAACTTAGAGATTTTTTTTATTGTTTACTCATAAGAAAATTTTAAAAAAGTTTCCAAAATTTTGTTTTTGGAAAATTTGTTCAAAGGAAAAATCAAAAAATATATACAAAATATAATCTAAATAAAAAATGTGCATCTCCCAACTACAAATGATCTAAAAATATTATTCAGATAGGATGAACAGAATTTTTTTTTTTGCAATTTTTAAATTTCAAAACGAAAAATAAGTAGGTTTTGAAAATTAGCCTCTCATTGTCGGATTTCTGAAAGTCATAGAATTTAATATTTATTACAAACTCATATTTTAGGTGATAGTCCAATGTTTGTATAATTCATTTGAAGTCTTTCCAAAAATTTTTGAAGGTAGTGAAATGAAACTATAAAAAACATAGATTTTTCAAATATGGAAATACCAAAGAAATGACTTTAGACAGAAAACACCCAAAAACGACGTTTAAAAGGTCAGAAAAAGCTGCAGCTTTCTGTTTATTTGATCAAAAACGGAAGAAAATTAAGATTTTGGGTCTTTTTTAAGATTACGCCAAAATAGGTCTCAGCCCGGAGCAAAAAATCAAACCCTTCCCTGCAATCCATTTTAAAAGTTTTCTCAGGACGGGAACTATAATCCGATAATAAAAACCAGCAACATGCAATGCTTAGACATGGATTGGACAATCAACAGTTATGTATCCACTTTGAACTGACAAAATATACAGGTATCACCACACGACAGCTCATGTCTCGGGCAAGTATCCACATACAAATTTTTTGTTGGTTCAAGTATCCTCTATCTTATACGAACGTTCTCCTTTTAGGAACCTCTCCTTATCCTGCACCTCACCTTTTTTGCTAGAATATTTCAGGATTCGGTCATTTTTAACTCTAGGTAATTGCTTATCGTTGAATCCTCATACAATTATAAATCCAGGTTTGTGCTAAATAATTACATATCTTCTACACAATTCCACGCACTTAAATATAAATATCGAACCAATTAAGCGTCCAAATAACTTGCAATATTTATTCGTCATCATAATAATTATTTGTTGCTAGGTCACCCGTAACTGTCTTTGGTTTCATTATTTTTTTCTCATTCATCTTGTTGTTTTCTTAGTGGCTAAGTTAAAGGTAATATATTCTTATTTGTAAACTTGTTTCGCTCTATGTTTTTTTATATAATTTACAATTTTAAGGTTATTTAAATTATTTTAAATCTAATTATACACTCTATAATTTTAATAGTATTATCTTGGAAATTATATCAATATTTATTTTATTTTTTTTTATAATAATATCAATTAATATATATCTTTTAATATTATTCTATAAAATATATTATATATATATATTATATATTATATATAATATTATATATATATATATAATATAATATATATATTATATATATAAATATTAAATATATATAATAAATTAATTTATATATATATACTATATATATATAATAATATATATAATAGATAGAACCTTTATTATCTTTCATCACGAAATTTATTATTTTCTGACAAAAGAATTCTTTAGGAGGAAAAATTAATCCATAAAATAAAAATAGGCTATCGCTTAACGGACCAAATCCTTGTAATTGCACATAATTGTATGAAGTACACAATAAATTTACAAATTTAAGAAAAACATTTTTTTGAATAAGTGAAATATTGAGTAGAAAAAAGTCATGATGTGCATAATTAAATATAATAAATAGTAGGAAAAATTATAATTGTTGAATATCAGACATAACATTTAGAAGACATTTTAAAATATAATCGCTGAGAACCTTGGGAAATTGTCTTTTCCAAAACATGAATTAGCCTAAATATAACTATATATATATATATATTAATATAGATATATATATATATTAATATTAATATATTTAATATATATATATATATAAATATATTTATATATAATATATAATATTATATATATTAATATTAATATATATATATAATTATATATATATATATATATAATATGTTTAGAGTAGTATTATATATATACTATAAATATAATATATTTATGTACAGCCTCCAGAAGAGCACTCAATCCATGTTCTCTAAAATACTTATTCTATAGCATTGTTTTATATTATAACATTATTGGCACACAACATAGAAACACCAATCCAGCAAATGCTATTCATTTTCCACGGTAGCTGTTTGTAGAGTTATCTTGAAGAGAATAATGGATGTTTTGTCTCTTTGTCATAGAGGATATGAGAACTCACAAAATCAAGCATATATATGTATTTTATTTTGTGATTTGTTTCTAATATATATTCATTTATATATAGTAGTAGAGTATTATTTAATAATTATTAGTCATATATTTTAGAATATATAACTATTATATTAAATATATATATAATAATATATATATGTATTATATTTATAAATTAAGATATTATTTATTAATTGGGAACATATAATAATATAAGTATATTCCGGAACTTATATATGTTTGGAAAAGCACTCAAGTGTTCAAAGGTACAAGGAATTATTTAAAAGATATTAAAATGTATATCTGAATTGTAAAACAATTTTAATTTTACCTAATTTAATATCCTTATTTACAGGAGTTTTCTCTCTCTCTCTCTATTCAGAGGAACAAGAATTGTTTTTATTAATATTTTTGTAACTTTTATTTGTACTTCACAATTGAAAATATTTTTACTAAATTTACGTATATTTTTTTTATATTTTTTATATTTAGGTTATAGCTTTAGTTTTTGTTCTGTCGAAATGCTATATATATTGTTCAAAATATTTTACCTTTGTAATGAAGTAATAAACAATTATTGAATATAGTATTAATATAAATATATATATATATTATATTATATAATTATTTATTTTATGATAGTTTTACTAATATAACTCTAATCTAAGTAGTAATAATAATAAATTAAGAGGATATATTATATAATATTAATTAATATGAAATTTACTATCTGGATAATAAATATTAATATATAATAAATGTATATATTAATACTTTTATATTAATATATTATTCAATTATATTAAAATAAATATATAATATATAAGAAAAAAAAAAAAAATAAATAAAATATATAAGTAAACTACCTTGCGCATTTTCTCAAAATAAAGAAATTTAATTACTTTACGTACCCTCTTAGCCTACTGAAGTAAGATATTATTTTAACTTTCTCAACTTATTGTACGATTGATATGTTGAACAATACATAATTAGAAACCCTTTGAATTGATCTCTTGAAAGACTCTTGTGGATTGGCTCCTTAAATGATTATGCAATTTGTTCTGTTTTCATTTTTTTGTTATTGTATTATTTAAACATCCTGTAGAAACAAGAATATGACTACGGATTACGAATCTCCAGAGATTCTCGGAAGCGAAGACTCTCGAACTCGTGAATCTTTACCTCCGTTGGTGTAAAGATGTTGTCGAATACTCGAATCCGAATCCTGGATCCAAGACCTTCGGATATTCGAATCCGAATCAATCCAGTGTGTGATGTGATATGTTCGAGAAATCCGTAATCCGAAATCCGAATCAAGCATCCTATAGCGTATTCGAGATCCGATTCCGAATCCCGTGGATTCGTGAGAGCTCAGAATCCGGATTCTCGAATCTCGGGAATCCGGTTCTGGAATTAGGGCTCACATCAACTGATATATATTATATATATATAATATATATTAATATATTTTAATAGAATATTTTAATTATTATATATTAACTGAATTAAATATTTTAATTTATTATTTTATGTTAATATTTATATCTATATATATAATTTAAATGTAAATATTTTAATTAATATATAATAATATATATAACTATATATATTATATTATTAATATATTGAATATTTTCTAAATAAAAAGATAGATATAGTAGTATATACTATATATATAAGTATATATATATTGAGTACAGATAGAGATAGCCGTGACTTCTCATTTCAACAACAGAAAGTGGAGTTTATTATAAATACTATAGGATTAATAATTTTATATATTAATAGTATATATATATATAATATATATAAAAAATAATAATATATAACTATATAATTTTACCCTGCATATATTTAAAGTTACTATGTTTCCTAACTAAAATATATAATATAATAACCTTTATATATTTCGATTAATGGTTGTCTGATGACACAGTCTCTACAATAATATAAGTATTAGATATGATAAATAAATTAATTATTTATATCCCTATGTATTCATACAATAATTGAATTAAGTATATCAAAGTAATATATTTTATTTCGTTATGTATAAATTTAGTTAAATATTTATAAATTAACTATTTTACTTGTATATTTAAATATTATAATATGATATACCTACTATATTGATATATATCATTCATAATTTATTCGTTTATTAGATAGAATATAAAGATATATTCTATTAGTTTATACCGAATATATATAAGTAATTGATATAATAAGTTATTTTGTTACTAGATGAGCTGATTTTATAATAGATAAGAACAGAAGCTAAGATACTTTATACATATTTTATATCAAATAATATAGTGATATAATAATTTATTAATTATATATAGACTATCAAATTGTTATTAATGAAAATTATATTTTGCATTCTTTAATATTTTTTATATTATATCCATTAAATTTATTGTATCATATAAAATAATATAGAATAATATTACATACTCATCTCCTACTGGAATATAAGTTACTGTATATATGGTTATTATATGATAAATATCTTCATTATTTAGTATTATATAAATAAAATAAATGTATTACATATTAATTATATATTAGGCCAATATAATTATAATAAAGTGTATATAGCTATACTAGTATTACTAGCACTTATATATTATAATAATTAACCTTCACTATTATTTATTAACATTTGTTTTTATTTATAAATAAATCTTAGTTCATTAGTATATAGATAGTTATGACTATATATAATTAAAGAGGGAATAGGAGAGCGAGCGAAAAAGGAAACATATTAATTAAAGCTATTTTGTAAGATTTCTCTTCAATCTAAGAAGCCAGTCATAGAATATAACATTCATTAATAATATTTTTGTAAATTCTTATTAATGTAATATAGTTCGCTATAATATTAACATTACATACATTTGGCTGTATATTTAAAATCAATCTATTATGATATATTATTCCAAAAACCCTTAATGATTTACAGGTTTCAATATTGCCTTTATACTAGAAGCTTATTAGTCAGATATGGAAATTATGACTATATATTTAGTGTGGACCCCTCAATACAAATATAACCTATCATATAACTATTATACTACGATATAATAATTAGTAAGTTTTATATTATATATATTATATAATTCTTTATTTAGATATAATAAATATATGTAGGGTATATATCGAATTAATGATGTTAGAATAATATAATATATATGTTGAATATGTACCTCAATAGAAATGTATGACCGAATATAAACGAAGATATAATATCATGTTATTTAAAGATATCAATGTATATATAATAATTTACTAATATATAATATTAAATATTATATATATATATATATTAATATATATATTATAATATTAATATATATATAATTACTATATATGATATATATATATTAATATATAATAAATATATTAAATATATATTAATATTATAAATATATTATAATTATATATATATATTATATATATTATATATTATTATTTAATATATTATATTATAATATATTATATATATTAATATAATATTTAAATTATAAATTAATATATATAATATATATTATATATATTAAATATATAATATTATATATTAAATATAATATATATATAATTAATAATATATAATTATTCTAACAATAATAATATTAATTAAATATATAATTAATATACAGAATATAATAAATAATTATTTTTTATTTGACGATCTCTCAGTATTTATTATATATATACTATATATAGTTGATATATATAATATATAAATTTATTTATGTATAGATATATAATATATAAATAATAAACGACCTTTGAATTTCATAATAAATATATTATATATGACACTTATAAATATTTTTTAAACTTTATAAAACTCCATTATAAATAAATAACATATTTTATTAAAAATAGTATTATATGTGACCTTAATTATATATATAGGTGATTTATATTTTATTAATGGTTTTTATAGGTTTTATTTGTTTGTGTTATTTATATGTATTATCATATATGTGTTTTAATATAATAATAAACACTATATAAATATAATAATATATAGTCAAATAAGTAAATATGGTAGACCAATATATTTATGAGTATTTAAAACCAGTATAATATATATGGTATTTATATATAAATACTATATTTAAAAATCATATATATTAAATATTTAATTAATTTAATATTAATATTAATATATAATAATATATAATTTAATTTATTATAATTTATATATATTTTTAATTTAATATATATTGAAATTTATTTTTTATATTTAAATATATATAATATATATATATATAATATACTGAATATTAATATATATTCATTTATAATATATATATAAATTATAATTAATTTAAATATATATATTATATTAATATTAAATATATATTATATAGACATGGTATATATTATATTATATTTATTAATTATATATAAATATATATATATTAATTAATTTAATTAGATATATAATATATAATAATATTAATATATATATATAATTATAATTATAATATTGTTTCACAAATTTCAAGAAACCTATTTATAAGTTTTTACTATTCTCCATATTTATATATAGATTATTCAATAATATATTAGTATATATAAAATAAAAAAATTAAAAAAATAAAATAAATAAAAAAAAATAAAATGTCCTTCTTAGTGAAAGGTCATCACGATACTCATTAGTACAGTGTAGGACTCATCTTGAGAAAATATTGCTGGCACTCCGTGTGGTAATTTTCTGGGCCGCTCTAACTGGCTTTATAGACCGACTAGGCTGGCCTTGAGGTCTCCTATTACGCGAGATTTCCGGAAGTGGTTCCACCTTGAAAACTTAACTCACGACAGAGAATATGTTCATCACAGCTAACACAATGGATGAATCGTCAAAATGAACTCGACATGTTCAGAATAGTTAGAGAGTAGCACTTTAAGCTAGATTGGATAGTGCAGAAGGGACACCTAGACTCCTCTGGCCTATACTCTCATCGCTCTCCAGTCTCGTCCTGCTCCTTATTCTGCTCCATCAAGCGAGTGATGTCTCAGTCTTATTTCCTCCTCACAGAGGGAGGCGCCTCTAACCATATTAATTGTTTATACTTATATATAAATCTACTCTCATTATAAGCTATTATTATTAATATATATATTAATATTAATATTATTATAATATATATATATTATATCATTAAGATTATATAATTAATTATATATAATATAATATATATATATATAGATATTAATATAAATATATATATTATATAATTTATTATATATTAAATATATATTATATAATAATATAAATTATATATTAAATATTATATATTTATATATTTTATAATATAAAATTAATATTATATATTATATATATGTGTGTGTGTGTGTGTTTATAGTTATATGTATTAGTGTTGATTCAGCTCCTTAATATATAATATGTATATAGTGATGTGTTGTGTGGTGTGTATGAGAGATATATTACGCTGATTGTAACAGATATTGCGTCTAGGCAATAAGGGGTGGCTTATTTAGATATTCGAATTTTATCTTAATAGCCCTTATATAATTATCCTAGTATATACTAGTAATTTATAGTATATATGTAGAGCAAGTATGAGTTCCCCTCCTAGATTCGATAAATTTTAATAATATATATATATATATTATATAAATATTAATTATTATTATTATATAATATTAAATATATTATAATTATATATATATAATATATCATAATATAATTATGATAATATTATATATATCATTTACAATATTATAAGTATTATATATATATACTATAAAATAATTATATATATATATTAATTTATAAATATTTATATTATTAAATATATACTATATATATTAATATACTATAATATATATAATATATCATTTACTATATAAATAATATATTATATTATTAAATAGTATATATAATATATATAATAATATATTAATATATCATAATAATCATATATAATAATTAATTTAATTAGATAAGAGTATGATACCGGATATTTTCCCTCTACTATATAAGTCCGGGCCGGAAATAATTTCCCCTCCGTGCTCTACGGAATTTGGAATGTTTTTTTACTTCCTATGTTTACCGGTAGTATATGATATTACCTAGGCCCGGATACTAATATATTATATATATATTTTGGGTAATAAACATAAATTCCTGACCTCAGATAATACCGTAGATAGTAATATAATATTACGTTAAATTTATGACTTATCGTGAGAAAAAATATGAGGTAATTGAGAAATAGAGATAATTTTTAATTTTAAATATATAACATTTATTATTTGAACCTAATTACATATGTTTAACTCTAACATAATAATTATTAAATTCTTATAGCATATTAAATTTAGTATATATATAATTATAGATCATTAATTCATATTATCAGTGTGTTATATATATTATATTATCTCACTATAACTTAAAATAAAAGTATTATTTAAATTTAATATAAATATGTATTTTTTTAATAATCTATTGATAATACTATCAATAGATAATAATATATAGGATTATATTAGAATAGTTATTTTTATTAATTATATAAAATTCAAAATTTCATTAAGTTATTACATAATAAATATAATATATATATTAATATTAAATTATATATATATATATATATATATCGAAATATAATTGATAGAATATTTATATATTATTTATATTATAAATATATATATAAATCATAATATAGTCTATAATATATGTTTATTAATATATTAATATAATATTATATTAATATATATATAATATATATAATATATATATATATATATATATATTAATACTACTATAATTATGTCATACTATATTTACTACCAAGTTTGGAAACAATATTACACTAATATCATTTTCTTCGTCACTCTATTCACTATTTGTAAGCTAATTTAAATGAAGGTGGTAGGAAAGATGAAGAAAAGATTATAATTAGAGAACTTTCACATTAGGAGAAAGACTATCTCACGAAAGTCTTTTCGCCTCAAACGCTCAATATTATTTGCTATGCCTGTTAAGTTTCTCTGAAAGCTTTATCATAGAGTCTTTCGGCCCAAGAAATAGTAATTTGTAAATATGTTATTTTTCTAAATAGTTAAGCAGTTTGCAGAATAAGTTATGATAATCAATTAAATTTAATTAATAATATAATTATGATAATTACATAATTAAATATATTAATAGTTGAGTAATTTCATCCAAATACAATAAACCATTTCACTTTCCTTAACATTCATTTGACAAGAAGTTTGATTACTAACAAATCAAAGCCACTTTGACTATCTATTTTTTCTTTAAAGCATCTTTCTGACTTTTACGGTTATTGTTCTTAAAGCAAACATTAATATAGGAATTATTACACGCCTATATATATAATAATAATTATATCTGATAAATTATTAGAATTTTATAATATGTACAAAATATGAATTAGTGTCGTGTGATATATTTATCATCGCGATATGTACAAGTTTAAAAATAAATAATAATATTTATATAATAATATATATATACTTCATATATATATATATAATAATTATAATACTTTCTATCATTATTATTATAATATTAAACTATAATATAATATAATATATATAAATAATATATATATAATATATATATATATTATAATATTAATATTAACATAATTAGTCTAGAGGTAAATTTTAATTTTTATTTAATAAGATTAATATATTATATTAATTAATATATTAAAATATATATATTATTATATATATATTATAGATATATTATAATTATATATTTAATTAATATATATTATTAATTTTAATATATTATATATAATAATTAATAATATATTAATTAATATGAATTAATATATATAATAATATATAGTATTAATATATTATTAATTATATTAATAATATATATATTAATATATTAAGTATAGTATAAATTAATTAATATATTATAATATATATTATATATATATATTAATATATTATAAATATATATTATATAAATAATTATAATATTATATAATAAATATATATATCCATATACTGTTTATATTTAGAGGCTAGAATCTATCTCAATACTGACCTTAAATTAGCTTCATTCTTCCTTTAAGCAGAATCACTCTAAGTAAGGTTACTATATAACCATTGCCTATTCTAGTTTTTGAGTTTAAAATTACACTAGTCCTCTAAATTTACTAACTCTCCTATGTCAAGGTTATTTAAACTTTGCCTATTAATAAATGATAATTATCTAAACCTCACCAATTCAAAGCAAGTATTTCCAATAGTAATATAGTTACTTCACATGGAAGAATTACTTGCATTCATCAAAATATCTTCATTACACATGATATTTCTCGGAGTTGTTGTTATGTTGTTAATGTTGGTAGAATAGACTATTAATGTTATGCTAACATTTTCTATGTTCACACGTATAGCTCTGTCAATTAACTGTTCTATGATCTAGATTTACAGTCTCGTCTTCTGACTATCTACTACTGTTCTCTGCCTCTAACTCGTCTCTCTATACTCATCTCTCTCGCCTCTCTCTCTCTCTCTCTCTCTCATCTCTCTCTCTCCCTCTCATTATGATTGATAACTGTTTATAATATAATGAATATATATAAAAAATAAATACTATTAGTATTATAAACCTAAGTTTCGTAAAATATTATTGGGCGTAATAAATTATAATAAAATATTTTATTATAAAGTATATATATATCCTTATTCACCATATATATATATATTATTTTATACTACTGTAATTTTTATATATATATATAGATATAAAAATATATGATAAATATATATATTATATAATTTCTTATAATCATGAATAATATGTTAATATTTTGATAGTATATAGGATGATATATATATGATAAAAGAAAAAACGTTGACATTATATAGGCAGGTGTTAGTAATATAGGTATATATAGTGTTTATTATATATAAGTAATATATATAATACTGCTATATTATATAATGTATTATTTGATAGGTAAAATTTTATGATAAGTACTATTGGTCAATACTATTATATATCAATATACCAAATTATAAGAATTCTTCGTTTTCCCATAGTATGAATATTTAAATTTATAGATATTTATATTTTATATTTTTTCAATATATTACAGTTTAAATACTATAATATATATATACTATAAATAAGATAAATATCAAATTATTTAACGGATATTTTTAATTTAGGCTTTCTACTTGAATTTTTGTTTTATTATTTTTTTTTATTTTTTATTTACACTTAACTAATGACCTTTTATAAGTACTGGATTCAACTTATCAACACTTTCTTCAAGCTATATAATAAAATATAAACTAAAGATAATATATACTCTTAGTCAAATAACTTACTTTTCTAATAGCTTCTTAGATTAGTAAATTTTTGATATATATAATATTATATATACTTATTATATATATAAAAAGGTTTGTGTATTTTTTGTGTAGGGAAATTTTTTTAAAAAGAGAAGTAAGGCAGACCATATTTTTAGATTACATCTAGTTGATCTAGGTTTCATTCATTTGCCTTTCTAGTGTATTTGCGTGATTTCATCTTTTTAGGATGCTATAATCTTAATAAGTTTTATTTATTAATAGATTATATATTTAGACTGATACTATATAGTTTTACTGTGAGTGAAAAATAGAAGCTTACATATATATATTACGAGTCTTGAACCTTCTTTCATATGTATACTGCTATACTTATAAACTTATATATTATAATCACTTTATATATTAGAGGTGATCTCAATTATTAATATCTCTCTATCCATTCAAAATCATCTTTGAGTGACATGCGAAATCATTATACATCTTGTAACTACAATGATCTATTCACTTATATTCATTGTAAAGCATTGCCACCCTGAAAGCATTAATAAAAAGCAGTTACAATTCTTGGATTCGTATTAATAACTATAGTATTAATAATATTTATTTAAACCAAACTTTTCTTAATTTCTTTGCAATATTGATAATGATTTAATATTGATATTATCCTATTATTCATCTTTACACCTATTATATATTATCATAATCAAACATTTAATAATATATCATACTTAATACATAAATAGCTACTATTAATTACATAGTTCTAGTCTATTTCTATATTTATTATATACTATTTAGCCTTTGTCATATTCACTCTCATAGATAGTTATTATAGTAACTATAAGAATATGTAGCTTGAATTATATAAGGATATAATAGAGTATTACAAAATATATATAATTAGTCTGTAATATAGTTAGATTATATAATTGATAATTTTATATATTATATATTCAATTTAAATCGTTTTTGTATACTTATATATTATATAATATATATATTATATATATTATAAAGTATTATTATTGTATACTATATATATAATAGTATTCTATTATAATAGTTAATAAACTCTATGAATGATATATAAATAATATATATACTTTGACAGGGTCTCCGGGTGCAAATTTAAACATGGATAGCTGTTACCGAGGAGAGTAATAATTTTTATTCGATGCTTCAAATTTAGTATTTGGCTCTAACCTTATGATTAGCAAGTTCCAAAAGCTTAATCATCGTAATGTAGACATGAATACAATACTAGTAAATTTTGATTCTTAAATAACTAAAACTATGATATACATAAAACTATGGAAAACTGATTTCAAGTGAGAGACCGGTCTAAAGAGAAAATGGTAATGTGCTATTCTTTCTAGAAAATATATGAAGATGTTTCAAAATCGAAGATAAGGTTCTATTATTTTTAATTAACTCTGAAATTTTTATCAACACTTTTTTACTCATTTTTAATTTATTATAGCTTCAGTTGTATAAAACAAAGGTTAGAAAAACACTTCCACAAAATTTTCCACTAAAAAACGTCAAATTGTCATCTCTCTAGTTTAAAGGGTAAGCTACGGCAAATGATAAATATAGGTCTTATCATCATATTTATGTATTATAATTATTAATTAACTAATAATATTTTGAATTATTATATATATATAATAGTTTAAGATAATAGTGTAGCTATTAGTACTAATAATAGATGTGGATCCATAATAAGGATCTTATCTGATTTGAATATTAATATTCTATATATAATATTTATATAAATGATATATGGTTAAATATACTATATTATACAGTATAATATATCACTTACTTATATATAATTAAATAATAATATAACATTATAATATATAAATTAATGTATATATATTTTAGTAATATATAATATAATGTTAGTATATATATCTATAAATATTCTACATATTATATTGAAATTTTTCATTTTTTAAATAAATATTATTAATAAATATCTATGTTCCCCCATATACTGTATATTTATTTTTTATATTGATAGAAATATAGATAAATAAGTATTGACTATATAGCATTATCTTTAAATAAAATAATTGTAATATATTATAAAAAGTTTATGAATAACACTTATAAGTGTATATTATAAATAGAAAAATATAACTATATGTTCTTATATATTATATATTAATTATCTGTCACATATTTAAATTACTCTATATATAGTTCACTCTATATATAATAGTATTTATCATAATTATATAGTATTTGATATTATATAGCTACCAAATATCTATATATCGATAATATATATTAGAATGGATATATATAATAATGTATATATATTATATAGGATTTTCTTGAAGATTATATATTATAAACGACTCGCCTAATGCAAATTATACACTGTATAATTATATACACTTTGACTCTTGTTTAAATTTTGCTCATTGAAAAAGTAATGGACTCCACACTTGTTGCCATTGATTTTTAAATTCCAGATGGCAAGAATCATACCTCCTTTTCATTGTGTATATATACGTTGATATGATGTAGCGGCTCGTCGAAAAATATATTGTAATTATGGTTGTAATTCATGACGTTATCAGATGGACAGCCACATGGATGAAACATGGTTGGAGTTTTCTCGAGAATTAGCTTTTGAGAAGCTACAAGTGTTTGACTTGTGCAGATTGTCTTACAAATATATATCGCGTGATAATAATAATAAATACTATATATTATATAATTATTCATTTACCTTTACAATCCATTAATATTTTTAATACTTCTAATATTTTTTAAATGTTAGAAAAGCGATACCTTACGCATTATATTATGTAATTGTTTTGTATCATATATATAAATGTGTATAGAATAATATTTTAATGATTTAGTATAGATGATGAAGCTCACAATGCATAAAAGTTGTCATAGTAAGAAAGGCTTTGTTGATGGTTTACGATTATAGAGTAAGGAAATTAGTGATTCTTGTGGGACGGAAGTTCAATGTACAGAAATACCACATTTGTCTCGGTTCTTGCTAAATATTCTTCTGCCAGAATTGAAGTTGTATTTGGCATAATAACTTAATAAGTAAGTCTAGCCAGTACATTTTAAAATTATTTATATTCTAATTATAGTTTTTAGAGAATTGTGAATTTGAAGAAATACAGAGTGAAATATGGATGATTAAGAAAAAGATGAATAAATAGCTAAAAAATTAGATGAAACTCCTATTGATATCTATTTATAATGCCTATAACACTTTGTTGTGTTAATCAACAGTGCTTTACTCGAGTTGGGATAATATGTACGACTGGTCGCCTTGTCTGATCTATTTTGATTATTTATTTTCTTAGTGTGCCAATATAATTCTTGTCATCTTGTGTGAAGTGTTATATTTTTTATATGAATTTAGTATATGGTAAAAAGTCTAAAATTGTATGTATAATTGTCTTTTCTTAAAATTGTAAAATGGTGACAAATGTATTTAAATTTTTCATGTGATAAATATCGTGGCTTATTCTTATTGTTGAAAGCTAAATGTGTGTTAATCTCGTGGTATTTAAAATTAAATTATGTGTTTATATTTGTAGAATTTTTCGTCATTGATCTTATTCTTAAAATCATCGTCTGCGTGAATGCGAATTGCATATGATTGTGCTCTGCGTGTTGCATTATCACATAGCAAGTGAAGCAGATGTATCATTGAAGTGTAATGTTATTATGTGTAATATGGGTAAAGATTCATTTTGGTTAACAACATATATAAGTGTTTAAACGATGTTATAATTCTTATTTGTTTTAATATTAGAGTGAAAAATACATTGCCCAAATGTCTACCTTTTTTATATCTCAATTTGAGTTGAGAATTGAGAGATGTAGCTGTATTATTACTAGATTGGCCGGAACTTGCGTTCTTACTGTTTTCAAGACATATCTTGCTGTTATTGCCTGATCAACATGGATTTTGCATTCATTGTCTCACACTGACGAAATCGATGTTTAAGTTAATTATTTATAATACCATGTAAATTTTACTAATAATTATATATTCTCTATATCTTTTTTACGAAAGTCTTTTTACTGGTACTACCATTTTGTTAAAATTTATTTTGCTTATTTGTATATATTTGTTTAGAGATTAAATAAATATCAATTATATTATATATATATAGATATATTATGCAAATCTTTTTTGGGGAGAAACCTCCTCAAAATATTTAATATATCAATTTAATATATTATATATATACTACATAGGATAAATTATGAAATATTCTATTATTAGTATATTTCCATATTTATTAGGTAATGTATAGTTCCCGATCTATAGTATTTAGATTAATATAATATATTTAATTACTATAATAAGATCATTTTCTACCCCTTTGATTTAATACGATTAATGATATGTTAATAAATAATTTAGGGTTTTTTTGACTTCCAGAATTTGAGTTCTCTGTCACAATGGATGTATTATACCATTATGTTCAATTGATCATAAGATAGGCTCGTTATGAATTTTGGTAGACCTCAAGCATATGAAATTGTGAAATGTATTGTTTGATTAAAAGTATTTATGATTTATTTTGATTTTTTAATAACTTATAATATATTATATTTATTCAACATATATTATATTTTTATTATATTAGTATATCATTCTCTATTTATATAACTTTTTAAAGGCAATCAGGATATATTCATAAGTATATATATATATATAATATTTCCGAGTGAGTGAAGGATACCGGCTATATATATATATATACTTCGGGAGTAGTTAATTATGTTTGGTTCCGGTCATCAGTTGACGCGCATGTTAAACGTGATATCTTCCTGGTACTTCTCGTGAGTTGACTACCGAGTGTACATTAGAGATATTATACAACCTGTAGATCTTGGTTTGATATCTACTATATATACTGCAGATATCTCGTGAGTAGTATATAAAATATAGATCTTATAGTATTAATATAATGATATTATATATTTATCTATAGGGATATAAGTAGGATAGCTGATATTAACATATACCCCTCATAAATATAATATTATATTAAATAAAATATTTAATAATATATAATATATAATATATATTATTATTATAATTAATATATATATATTAATATATCATATATATATATAATTATATTAATATATATATTAAAATTAGTATACAGATAATATAATATAAATCTGAGAAGATTCTTATATGTATTGACATTATATATATATATATGACAGTGCCGTGACATGTATTATAGCGATATTACCACAAGAATTTGTGAAGGATTCTTATAGCTAATGGATTATATATAATAAAATCTTATATATATAATATTTGTAGAATGAACTAAGTAACACATTTTAGTGTCTGATTCTTACTTTATATTTAAAATAAAATAATTTTCCAAATAAATTATATACCTCATATGATATGTGATTTTATTTTTAATATACTAATATTTACATATACTATAATAATCATAAACCTTTATTTTAACTTTTTATATTATTATATATTCTAAATTATATAATTTCTCAATAATATTTATTGGAAGTTATTTTGCATATATTTATTATAGAGAGTATTTTATACTACTATATATATATTTATATATAAATAATAGATATATATATATATACGTATATTATTGGATTTATATATATATATATTAATATACGTTATACATTTTATATTAAATACATAATAGATTTATGGTATAATCTAACAATAAAGTATATACTTATTGGAATCCTCAGCCATATAAATCCACTTGATATATATATATAATAAAGTAATATAATATAGGATTTAGAATATATATAAATATACTTATAGATTAACTTGTTTATCATCAATTAAAGATATACAATATAAAGAACTATATATACGTATATATTATATTTATAAATACTATTATATTATATATATTGATATACGCACTTGATATATAGATATATATACATGGTCTCTATGTAAAATAAATGATATGGATAAATATATTATATAAATATATATAGTTATATAGTATAATGAGTATAGTTAATATAGTATATAAAATAATTATTGTATAGATATATATATATAATTATTAATATATTAGTTGCAAGTCACCAGCGCTCATGTCTGAGCCATAGTTCGCAGGAGGAATATTGCACAGGAGTCTGTCGAAAAAAACAATAGAAGGCCTCATATAACTATGTAAAAACAAAAACTGAGAAGCCCAGTTAACGAGTGCCACCCTGGACACCTAAACACACCATTTTGTCGCTAAGGCGAAAGCACAACGTAGGGTTGTCCGACCTCTGTAGAAAAGTGAGCTGGAGAAATTTTAATAGGTTTTCGACGCTATAAGTGGATGAAAACACGTTTGAGAATAGGGATTCATCGAGGGGCTGTACAACGAATTACCCAAAATGAGAAACTAGAAATTGGTGCTGTTGACAAAGTCGAAGTATTGATGCAAGACACGCGACAAGCGATAAGGCAATAGTCTGGGTATGACAGATTAATTTAAAGATAGGTCACATTACCTTAATTATTATCATGACCTAAGCTCGGGACGACACACTTGCCTAGACCAATACTATAGTGCAAAGAAATTGAATGGGGCCTTCGTATATCCAGTTTTCAGAATAGAGCATGTCTGGTCAGAAAGCCCTCATATTATTATCTTAACTTATTCAGTCGCTATACATTGTCTTTATCATGTACATGTTGAAATCCCATGAAAAATTAGTGCGTGACCTTTCAGTATGTATAGATTGAGAATATTAGATATAAGTTAAACACGTTCCGTAATGAAGTTATAAGGCATAAAATTAACTTTTTAATAATGAAGGAATTAATGGGAAAAATCTTGTTTCCACATATAGTTAGTACAGTCGTTTGTATAGAGAACACCTGATGCGTAAGCCAAGAGAAACCACCAAGGATTGTGTTACAACTGTATTGTAACATTGATTAATTCCCATAGGTTGAGCATAGGAAACTAATGATATTTAAGCTACATTAGAAATGATCAGATATGTTAGAAGATTCGAGGAGCGTATTGGTTAACTACTGTATGTTGTATTTGTTTTTATTTACACGGGTGGGCCTGCAAACAAATACTCCAATACGCATTGGTTAAACTCCTTCTTGCCTTTTTCCGCCGCTGATATCCAGTTTGTAATATAGTGTTTCAATATAGTTGTTTGAGTAGTTAGGTACGTATATTTATTAAAGAAGTGGGGGTGTAAGATTGAGACAAGAACTATGAGATTATTTCTAGATATGCTGGTTTTTGCCAGAGCCACAGGATGCTATATTAGGTCTAAGGGCCGTTTGACGGAGTGATAAATGAGAGATGAAAGAAACACTGGAATAAGTAAATATATTTGGATACCGAAGTTTTAAATTCAGTATATTTTAATGCTCTTTTATAAGAGACCTTCAACAAGCACTATAAGAACTGAATGTAAATAATACATTATATAGATTTAAAAATTATTACGTATTATAGAAATTTAGGAAATAATTGCTCTAAGCAGCTACGTGCGCAAAATCCGTCCATTATAATTAAAACTTTTTTTATCCATTGGTAAAAAAGTAAAAGATTTAACTGGTAACCAAATTAAAGTATAAAATAAATCGCCAACAATTGGTACAATCAGAAATTCCTAAAATTAAAAAATAGTACGCGTGTTGCCTAGAATTTCACCAGGAGATATCACAATACTCCTCGTGTTGAAGTGTATTAACTATGTAGGTCTCTGTCTTTAAATATATCTACATAAGTTCACCACGTTAAGATTTTGTTCAAATTTTTTAATTGCAGATTGAGTAGTTATAGAAGTTTATTTATATATCATAATTTCAATACAAATACCTTTGTCGTATCATTAAAATTAATCTATATTTCAATCTTGACAGGAATAATATATAGTTTTATAATATTTACAATCTAAATAACTCGAACCAATAAATTTGTCTATTCTTTGATAGGAATATTTAATAAATATAAATTTTACTATACTAGATATTTAAATTAATTTATTTAATATAAATAGGAAAACATTCATACATTTTTACTGTTCACCGAGATTTTTTTGGCTAAATATTTCTTTAGCCATTATAAGCTAGATTATATAAGAAAATATGTGATTTTCATCACATAAGAGACTACTGCACAGTGGAAAGCGTTATAGAATTTATCCAATGCACAGAAAACCACTGACTGGTTACTCATGGAATAAGAAAAGAGAATTTGTAAGGCTTTGAGAGCATTTACTCTTGATGATGACATTCGAGCAGAATTTGGAAAAGCTCATGACCATGCAAGAATGTTAGTTGAAGATCTTAATATGATTGAACTCTGTTTAGAATTGGTGAAAATGAGTAAGAATAAATAATTACTATATTTATTGATTAAATATTTGATATTCTCAAATTTGGGTAGGCTCATAATAAATTATATAAATATCTAATGTAATAAGTATATATGAGCTATTTAACATCTTAAACTAGCATGTAATATATTGTATTATAGTTTTATATATGTGAATTGGTTGACATAATAATATCCTGTATGGTCTATATTTACGTAGTAGGTATATAATATGAAAATTCACTCGACTATGCCTGCACTTTTATTAGAATTAGAATATAAAATATAAGTGATATAGCTTATATTTTACTGATTATTTTAGAGATGTAGAATAAAAATGAGTTTTAGCTTTATAGATAGTAGAGGAAGATATAGTTATAGCACGCTTTATGAGGCTATAGAAGAAGCTGTAAAGTGGTGTAGAATAAAGCAATAGATATTGAGAGTAAGATGAGAGAAGAGAATAATAGACTCCAAAACCTCATAAAGCTCAATTCAGGAGTACGTAATGAAGTAAAAAGGCTAAATTAGATGGAAGGATAAATATAGCAAGAGAAAAGTAGAAGAAAGAAATTGACTTCAGATGAATAGACTTGATCTGCTGATAAAGAAATGACAAGCTATATAGGTCCAAATCAATGGAACGCTAAGTGTTTAATGTCATCATCAGATATATGCGTCAGAGCAAGCACATAAATGCTTCCATGCTGAATATAGTAATCCAGAAGTTTAGAAGTCACCTTTGTCATTTTCGTACACTACGATAAAAGATAAAACCGTAATTATTGATAGAATATCTTGCATTAAATGTTATTTATTGATAGAAGACAAATAAGCAATGCTCAATACAGATTTCCTAATTGTAAAAAGATATTTAGAGCAGACACTTATTTATTAAGTATAGTAAGGTTATTATCACTAAACAAGCTAAAGCTAGTTCAAATAGTATATATATTAATAATGATAGACTTGTTAATTAGATAGTAAATTTATAAGAGCTACTAGTATAAGTAGTTATATTGGGTGGATATAAAAGTTGCTCACTGTAATTTAGGAGATGTTAATATGTGATAGGTACTCACGGTGATAAAGTTAGTATATATATAAGTAGTATATGATTTATGAATATGAGTACTATGTATTAACAAAGTTAAGTTAATAATACAATACTATAACTCCATACTAGGTAAAAAATTGAACCCAATCTAGATGTAAGTATATTTTATATACAGAGAATATTATTGATGAAATGATACTTTAAATAGTAATAAGTGTATTAACTCAGCACATACGAAATGTAGTTAAACAACTGAATCAATGGCGCTTGATGAATACTTAATTTGTCTCGCAATTTATTTTGCCTTTCTCCACAGTGTATGCTTAGAAGTTCAGGATAAGTTAATTGAATACTGGTTCCAAATTTTAATGGAAAACTCGCAACTTACCGTCCTCTTAATTTTACGAAACGAGAGAATTTACAAGAGCGCGACAGTCACACAGGAAATGGGCCCAGGACATGAGTAATAACTTGTTGCTCGAAGAGATGTAGTTATTGTGTATAGTCATTATTTCGTTTTTGAAGGTTCACAGCTAATAGTCACAACAAACTGGCTCGAAAATCACAATGCACGGTCATCTATAAAAAGCCACAACATAATATATAATAATTTTGAAATCTCATAAAGGCAAAAATGATACTTACGAAATGGATAATCAGAAAAAGTTAGCATACCAACATTCATTTGAAGAGCAGACTAACAATAGAGTGCAAAGGTTTGAATCTGAGAAGGTGGGAGCTGGCGAACAGACAGGAAACTATCGTGTCGCTTAGTAGCTCACAGTTGTAGCGCTTAGAGAAGAGAGAAACTAGCCCACGTGGCTTAAAGAGTGTCTAAAGACAATTCAGGCATCTCTACACGAGGATTGAGCTCACGCAGCGCCCCTCACTTTTAACATTTTCTATACAATATAAGTACATAGGGACTCAAAACTAATTTTTCTCAGGAAGAACAAAAAAGAATATAAAAAGCACAAGATTACTGAGGTAGCGTCACGGTAGTCTTTCTAGATATACTGGGCTCGTAAAAGAGGCCCTAGAAACTACTCATGAATATATGTATAAGAGACCGAAAGCTGCACAGTTTTCTATGAGATAATAAGGGTGAAAATAGATCTGAAACGTCACTACATCTACCGTGGTAACAGTATGTGTGACTCGGTGAATGGCTTACAGAGGTTACAAAACCCTCTGACCGAACACTGCATGTAACAAGTACTGTGGTCTGTGCGGGGAAAAAGTTTTGTGCTCGCGATAAAGTGTATTATGTTGAAACACATAGAAGATACGTTTGTTGGGACATGGCGTTAGCAGTGGATCGCGAAAAGCTCGCTGTAGCTAAAATCTCATGTGGATACCTATATTTATGGTAAGGTGCCGAAGATAAACAAACCCTAGTAGGCAAGTTATTGCCGAGAGTTTTGTAAATGATAATTTGGTTAATCTCGGGATGTCAAAGGTAAGCATTGTCCATTAAGTTCAGCTATACTAATCTTCGCTTGGAGTCGACCGTAGTGTCGAGGCACTCGTAAAGTAGATAGGTCGGCATACTAATAGAAGTTATAGCTTGTGTCCCCATTCGCCTAGAGGTGAGACGCATGAAAGAAGGTTTCACTAAGAGAAGATACTAAACCATAAACCAAATCATAAATTTTGGAATTGGACAAGTTTTTGGAAGATGAGTGAGTTCTATACAGAGGAAATCGTCAGTGCTACACAAAATCGTTTACATCAGTTGTAATAAAGATGTCACGCCATACACAATGGAACCTATCAACTAATTGTGTGATTACTGGGTGCAAAATGTTCACTCTGAAATTGAGAACGTTACTCAAAGGAAAAGATGTAAGGTTGAAGTCCCTTAAGGTCTATTAGTAGATGTTGAAGAAGGACACACGATCGAATGATAGTTATGTTCAAGAAACATCACAGCGTGTAAGTAGATCATGACATGATAAGTGTCTGGTGAAACAGGAATCGTATGCGGTTATGGTTCAACGAGAGTGATGAGAGGTGAGACGTGGTACCATAGCACTGAGGTACACACGACAAATCTGGAGAGAAGGGTGTAGTGTACACTGTGTCGTATGAGGCGAATTATAGACTCATATTGGTGATGGAAGTTCAAGTACTGAAATAAACGATCGGCGGAGACTTTTAAAAGTAAACTAGAAAGATGCGATGTGAGATCTCACAAGAGAGAGCGAATGTTAAAAGCACAGGAATGAAGTGTAAATAGAGAGTTTGTAGACGGTACGCCTCGAGAACTGCAGAGGAGAAGTTGATAGATTCATTTAATCCTCTCAAAGATCTAGTATTAATGCGGGCGAGTGCACGAGAAATTCAAATGCGTTCAGTGTTAAAAGTTTGGGTATAACAAGGGCCAAGAAGTCAAGGCTCACTGATCTTGTTACAAAATTATGGAGAGGAAAAGGCATTGTGCATAATTCAGATAAAAGAAGTGAAGATAACAGCCGAGAAACTGCCACACGGAAAAGTTGGTAAGTCGGTCATGTGTGTGAAATGGCACAAGCAAAGTTTGGAAAACGAAATAGGTTAAAATGTTGGAAAACTTGTATGATATGACCGTTTTCTGAGAAGGTAGAGTTAGAGAAAGGAATTAAGACGCTTTCTAAAATTTGAGATAGATAAAGAAGAGTCTGTGTGCTACGAGGAGGCGTAAGGAACACTACTGCAGGAGAAGTAAGGCTAGGGAACTATCACGGAGAAAAGGAAAAGATGTGACAATTGATTGTAGAAGTGAGGAGGTGAGCACGCCAATGTGATGAATGATGAGAAGTCTCACTAGAGAGATCACGCGTCATGGTGAAACTATATTGATGTTGCATATGGAAGATGAAGTGAGTATAATTTGTTCAGCATGGAGAAGTTTTTAACTAAAGAAGTGTCAAAAGAGACACAAAAACACAAAGAAATGTGTGATACTGTGTGACATTATGGAGGAAGTTAGAGAGAAAAGGAAGATAACGAAAAAGACAAGGTAGGTCTGGAGGAAAGGGTGTAAGATAAGAAATGACTAGTAGTTGTATGATCAAGGAGAATTGCAGCCAAAGATGGTCAAACGAAAATAAAAGATGAAAGGAACGAAGCGATTATTTTGGTAAAATCAGAGTTGAATAAGGATGTTGTGACCCGCGCATAAAACACAGACTCGACTGACTATTATGGAGCTGTTCTTCAAAAGAAAATTTAGAGTGTTGTGCCTCTACTCCCGGCCGTTAGTCGGGTAGAATCAACCGGGTGCGTGCACGTGAAACCGTGTGAGAGACAGATCATATGCTCTGAGCTATAATTCACATCTGGCGATTCATTTCATTCAGAAGGTCTCTACAGCCATAGAAGGATGTAGCACCTTGCATCTGACATGATCACGACTATGCTCTTAGATCACAGAATGCCCACACTAAAGCACAAAAATGTACCAATTTCCTATCAAAAAAGGATGGGCCAAAGAATTTGTTAATGACAAATAATGAGTACACGAAATTATATAACAATCGCTTCATTTAAGTAATTTGTAAAAAATGGCAACATTCCATTGCAATCTCTCTTTCACATTTGTTTATATAATATACGGTGTATGCATTGATAGCGGCTCCGTTTTTTCGAAAATTTTATTTGTGAAAGTGATGGTTGTAATTCATAAGTTTAAATACAGCAATTGAACCCCTGGTTTCTCGAGACATAACTTTTGAAAAGCTAAAGTTTGTGATTAGCGATTCAATCACATGAATACTGATAATAGAGTAATAAACTCCAATTATATTATTATCTCTATTATTATTTATTTATATTTTTAATAAGCTGTTATAAACTCATACTACGCATTATTGATTATGTAATTGTTCTTGTAAGTATAATGCAGGGTAATTAATTATTCATAATGGTGAGATTATATTTAATTCTGATTTTACAATAAATGTGTCAGCTCACCACCATGCATTAAATGCATTTGGTCTTTGATGTATTCGATGTGTTAGAAGAAATTTTGTGATTTCTTGTGGACGAAGTTTCACTTGTACAGAAAATACAAAAGTTTTCTTATACTATATTTAATATTACCAATTATTCTTTTAGATTTCAACTAAGTGATGTGGATGCACATCAATTTTATTAATTATTTTAGAGAATTGTGAATTGGATGGTAAGCGTAGCTGAATTTGACGGAAATTTGTATTAAATAGTAAAATTATGAATATTTGATATCTTTTTGCTTTCATTTGTTAGTTTCTAAGGTGACTCTTACAGTTGAGAGTTATGTGACTATGTCGCCGGGTGTCTGATCAATGTTTATTATTTTTTTATTGTGAGGATACAATTAATTTCTGTGATATCGAAGTGTCTTATTTATATATTTTTGTTAAGTAATTAATTTGTACTTGTTGATATATGTTTTTAAAATGTGTTTTAAGTAGAACTGTTTTAATTTTCAATGTGGAAATTTCGTGGCTTATTTTCTTGTAAGCTAATGGTGTTTTAATCTGTGTATTTTAATGCTATATTTGTGTCTTATTGTAAATAATTCGCATCGCTATTCTAAAAATAGGTATCTGAGTAGAGTGAATTGCGTAATGCAATGACTATGTGTTCTGCGGTGTTTGCTTATTTTATATTATAGCTATAATACCCAAATGGTGATTTTATCTATTTGAATGTATTAAAACGTTTTATCTCTGTTTAAGAATCGACGTAATTCTATTATTACGCCTAAAATTAAAGTTTAGACGAGTTTAAAATGATTCTTATTTTGTTTTTCGGTAGATATGAAAAAATTGCCAAAGTCACATTTTTATTATTTGGAAATTAAAGAGTTCTGTTTTATGATTATCAGTTGGCATCTTCATAATTTGCTTTAAGACATCAGATGTTATTATTGACAGCTAGTTTTGCATTTAGTTCTCGGTCACACTCACCATTCAATGATGCAAGTAATTTCTTGAAAAAAACATTTATAATTTACAAGTCATTACTTCGTAATCATTTACAAAAAAAAATTTTGTATTAAAACATTTTTTGTAATTTTATTTTGGTACTTATTTGTATATATTCTGACAATCTAAATTAATATAATATAATATTATATATATATATATATATTATATATATATATAATAATTAATTAATATATATTATATATATTAATTAATATATAATATAATATATTATAATATATATATATTATATATATATTAATAGTATAATATAATTATATATATATATATATATATATACTAATATTAATTTAATATATGTATCTATATATTATATATCATTATATATATATGTATTATGAGATTTTAATATAATAAATATATTGGTAAGTTGGCATCGCTCATGGTACATAAAGAATGTTCAAGTAATAATATTTAAATTTTAATATATATATATATAATATATAATCATATATTAGATATTTCATACCCTAATATATACTAATACTATTATAGCCTCTTATACCTACCTACTATTAATAGAATAAACTTGTTAATAATATAGTATATAGTATATAAGGTGTACGCCAATAATAAATACTAAATAGTAATATTGATAAAGTTACATATTAATATTTTGGTGATATATTTGCACGTGCCGAGCAATGTAAAACGGATACCTGAGGACATTTGGCACAGATGGGAGATTGTTTAGTTTCTTAGTTTGAAGATAGTAGTAATTCGTGAAGGTAGCGTCTCTATGTAACAGCATAAAGTATTATATGACGAAATATAAAAATGAAAAGCTTGTGCACGAATATATATTACAATTATGTATTACTATTATATATAATATATACTCACGCTTTCATATATATACCTTTTAGTATTAGATTAGTAATAGTAAATGTAACTCCGAGTATATACGTACTGAAGATTGCTATGACCGTACGCTAGTGCGCCTCTATGCAGGAAAAAATATACCAACGACATTTCGACACCATCGTATTCGAAATGACTTAGCTTTTATACAATCTAGTCTTGTAAGACCGGAGTAAAACATTTTCACTTTATTTTTTGGCGTTAGTTAAACACGAATATTACCACCAATCACTTATCCCAGTGGTTTTCTTGAGTATTCCAAACGTGTTTTACTTTTCATTTTATTCATAAATTCCAATTTAGCTATGCATTTAAGTCTTAAAGAACGTGTTTTCTCGTGAATTGCAAAGTGATTGATAACACAAAAGGGTTTCATTCGTTCTCGGATAAGGAAATAGTATTACTTGAAATTTCGTTTTTCACCTAAGACAAGACTTGGCCTACGTGTTGCCACTTGACAGAGGTCTAAAGGATAAGTTGGTCCCTATCTAGTAAAGTATATGAGTTGCACTCTCAAATATTGCACAGGCCACTAGCTCACTAAGACGAGGTGCGCCTGAGCATAACTGTTACCAAATACAGGTTTGGGAATCTAATAACCCGGTGCTATGTTGAATTGCGATATTGTCACGGGGGCCACTTCTGGCCAATAGGATTCGTTATACTCTCTCTCGAGTTTGGAAGACGCGAAGTTCGTTCTTCAGGAGTGACAGCTCAATTTAATAAACTTTTAACAATCACTCCCTAGCCAAAAACTCACCCTTCCTCTCTTTCCAAGCATTCCTATTTATATACTGATCATTCAAATATATATTACAGTACAATTTTTTTACTATATATTAGCTGAGTATTCTAGCTAATAGCCGTATAGATACGTAGGAATTTATATACCTACAGTCATACTAACTACTATACCTAACATTAATATATAATATATATATATGCCTTATTATATAAACCAATTATATATATAATATATATATATTATTATACTCGTATATAACTTTTCATATTCAATTTTATACTACTTTACTTAACGAATGTATTATAAGAACTCCTATAATAATAATTATATTATATATATCATCAAATTATATAAGTATATATATATGTTATCCTTCATATTTTATATTTACTATATTATACTCATATTTTACATTATAATACTGCCAAAGAATTTTATAAAATATACACTATAGAATTATGATAATATAACTTATATAATATATAATATAACTACTACTATTTATATACATTCCTTTATATATTATATTATTATTATATACGAGAATACTTATCTTCACCATCACTATAATAAGCATATATAAACTATATACGCCCCTAAATAGATAGATTATAATCCATCCAGGATACATATTAATATTATAAATATGTATTATAATATATTATAGTATTATACTATATTATATAACCTTATATATATATTTCCATATATATATACTATATATAAGTGTATTATTCACTACTATTAATATTATACTAATTTAATACAACGAAGGTTTAAATATATATATTAATATTATATACATATAAACTAATTAATATCCATATTCATATTAGTTATAATAATAATAGAGGTATAATCTAATATAATATAATATGATATATATATATATATATATTATAATATAGTGATTATTTTAATACTATTTATTATAATATACATTATTATAAGTTATACTCTTTTTATATATACTATATCCCTAAATATAACCACGTATATAATTATTAACTTGCTCTCAGTAATACTCAATACCTATTTCATATTTAACTACATATTATTAAGCATAATAATATATATTATTAACTACATTCAACTATATATCTATATAGCTATATATATAATATCTAAATACTATATAATACTTAATTTTTTCATACCATAATATATATAGATATATACGTATATAATATATTAATCCTAATAAATAAGTATGTTATATAATAAATACTTATACTATACAGACATATATAGTTAGTTATCCAGTCTGTACTCTATACCAGATATAATAATAAACATAAATATATTACCTTTATATATGTATATATATATATATACTATACCGTATATATATATAATATACTGATAATACATTAACAATAACTAAATATAATCAAGACCCAGCGAACTCGGTTTATATAGAGTGAGCGATCGAGAGCGACCACGCTCCCCTATCATAACTCAATTATTAGCATTTAAAATTCCATTAAATACTTAATAATCATTTTAATTACCAATACACACGCTGTTTCAAAGTTATATGACTAAAATAACTTGAATTGCATACTATAATATCTCACCACTTGTCTTGGTCATATAATGGCTACACAGAAACGTACGATGGTTTCATCTCACTATAATGAAATGTGAACTAAACAAATATCTCCGTATCAGTATGTATCTTCGCTCTGTAAGTTTATTCTTTGCGAATTTTCTATCTTATTAAAAAGAAGCAGTGAGAAGCGTGCGTGCGTGCGATATCAATCATTTTCGCACCTTCCTCTCCGTACCTCCTATAGTCAATGTAAAAATCATGACATCGTGGACTTAATCAAATTAAAAAATACGTAGTCTGCGAGCGATTAGAATCAGCTAATCACACTGTGTTTTCGCACTTGTAAAGTTGTCGCGGTGACAGTTATTGATACTCTCTCTATTACATAACTAAATTCTTTGCTATTATTCCCATTTTATTATTTTCTCTCCCAATTTAACTTACTATTAACTATATTTATTTATTATATCAATTCATTATATTGTATATTGATTATGAAATAATTATATTTCACTATTATTAAATAACTAAATATTTCACAATAATTACTAAAAATAAACCTTTATCTCTATTATTAATTAATTAAATATATAAATATTTATCTAAAATTAATAATGAAACTGTATTAATCTATTAAAATAAAATTATATATTAGCATCTTATATTCCTAAAATATTATTTATTATATATTCTTTTTATTATTACTTAAACATATATTATGAATAAGATTAATCTATTAAATTTATATCAATCATTATATATTATCTATTATATATAATTATTATAATCTTATAATATTATTATAATTCTTATTAATTTAATTGAATAATTCAAAATACTAATATTAATTATTCACACTAATTATTCCTAACCTTATAATATTAAAATTCTGCAAGTTAAATACTTATTCCATTATATTATTATATCAATCATTATAATATCAATCTAAAATATATAATCCAAATATCCGAATGCTCAAAAATATTACTACTGAACTAATCAAAAATTTTCTATAATAATATAAAACCACTTTAATACATATAACAATTAGATGCAAACTATACGTTCATATTATTATTATATACTTATATATACTTATAATGCTATTTCATTACAGGGTGATACCTCATCAGCCAAACATACCATATATCATAATATATATTATATACCAAGCTTATGACAAAAAGTTTTATAAATATACAGTACATTAATATAAAAAATCAAATATAATAACTAAGTTCACTATATTCCAGAAGTTTGAGGAGAAGTTCTGTAAATTATATACACTACATTCCATAACTCCTTCTTCACATATTGCTCTCAAGATAAATGCTCTGCAATTTATGAAATTATGTGGAGCACGGTATTTCTCTAAGATCCTGTTATAACATAAAATGGAAGTTTTAAACCATACCGACACTGTAAACATATGGTTCTCCATTGAACATAAGAGTGCCCAAGTCGTATCGAGTGACTTTTGCAAAAAAATCGTAAGTCACGAAAGCAACCAACGAGGAACACGCTTATCAAGCAGAGAGAGTTGCACTCTGACTAATCTCGAGCGAGCGAATCTCCATCCCTCTTAAACTATTTGTCAACTTCATATGCATCCCGTTTTTCGCCCATATTATGATAAAACGATTGAGATTGTTTCAGTAATAACCATATTCATAGTCAAAAAAATTCAGTGATCGCAAATTTCTCACTAAAAAAAGTGTCCATGACATATTTCCTACTTAATTAGCTAAATACATAAGAATCAGGCACCCAGTAGCACTATATGGTATTACATAAGGAGTTCCAAACCTGAATTGGAGGAACGTAGGATGTTGTGAGAGAGTCGAAGCAGAAAGAATCGCTTAACATTGCTAGTGCCAATTACGTACGAATAAAAAAGCTGCTGAGTATGAAGTGTATATTAGATCATAATGAATTTTATCCTCAAGTCTCAGACGACTGTTTTCGTCTTAAGTGACTGTTGCCTTAGTATCAGAGCTCAATTTTTCGAGCTGAACACTTTAAATATAGTATTATAGAAACCTCATTTTCCGCCAGATTGCATTTTAATAAGAACTAACTGTATTATCTCCTTTTTTCTCAACTATATGAGAGACATCAAATCTGAACTTGAAGGTTAATTTCTATAAAAGACTTCTTCTCAATTCTGGGAGAAGGAGTCTCTGCATTCTTCTTAACACTATCATTTATGGAAAATCGTAAACAGATCAGACCTTTAGAAAGACATTGAAGTCTTAGAAAACTAGGTCTAAAGACTTTCTGTTGAAGTTACAAATGATGACTTTTCTTAAGATTAAAAAAACATTAAAACCGTTATTTCGGCTCTAAGACAGATGGTCTTAGAAAACTAGGTCTAAAGCCTTCGCGTTGCTCTTACACCAGAATGGAAATATTTTGAATAATTGGGCCTATTTTTGCAATATATTTTTAAGAAACAAAGCATTGCAAAGTTTTATTAGTAATGAAATGAGCACTAAGTTCTAACTAATAAATTTCTAAAATTTAAACATTTAATTATAAAGTTCCAATTTATTAATTTAAACATATTTACTTTGATTTACATCTGCGTTGACAAGTAAATATATGGCTACCTTTGGGTTATTTGAAGCCTCCCGCACGAGACACAAAAATGTCACGATGACGCCTTACCTTATTGCTGGCGTTAATTTAGCTGCGGATGTCACCGATCCGATATTGCTATATTTACTGATACATACCGTTTACTATTGATTTACATATTTCTAATAACATAAATTTATATTTATCATTTTATATTTAAGCCTTAGCAGATTTATTACTTATATTTATCTTCATAGTAAAATCATTCTCTAACATCTATAATATTCATAATAACACTTTACTATCATATCCTCCTTTACCTGATTATTAAGTAGACCTACGGATAGACAGCCACACTATAGCCATTATCGATGATACAATAACTAACATATTTGACATACTTTTACTATGCTACCATGATACTACTGCTATACTATAACTACTCCAACACTATACACTATCCTACAGGAATTTAGATTAGTATTTTATAGGACAGAGAAATCAGGAACAGTAGGAAGTAGTGAATGTAATGTTGTAAAAAAAATATTAGCATTAGTGTAGGAACTTAGAAAATTTTTTAAATGCATATAATTAATATAATAAATATATATTTCAACGAATTCCCGAGTTTTTTCGGAATTCAAAATTCATTAATCCATGGGAAATTTGGTAAACCATGCTATATTTATTTTCCAACCTTCCCTAATTAAACTGATATTTCGCGTTGCTTTGTGACCATATAAAAAGCTTTCTTAAATTAACAGTATAATGTGAGTATCCTAGATATCGGCATCAATATAACATCCACACATCACCTTTATCAATGACGTAATCTCTCTCTCTCTTAATAATGGCGATGTGAGGGATTGGATAAACAGTAATAATATTATAATATTATGAAGGAACCAAAAATTGTAATATATATATTGCAATTTTTAAACCTTTGAACCTTAATACGATACCACATGATGTCTTCTTGCGTTCAAAATCCTTTGATGATTCGATGCTCCTTTATCATCGTGACATCATCCATCTATGAGTGTGAACTTAGAATATTGAGAGACATCATCTGAAATGATACTGAGACTCCTCCTTTTACCTTGCAACATCGTCATTAATAATGACCAAGAGCCAAGGTTTTTGGAGGATAGAGGAAAAATGTATGTATACCTATTCAGCATGCAAGAATAAACATAACTTATACATTTTACCCTCTATCTACCTATATACATATATATCCTACAGGATATTTATATATATATATATATATATATATATATATATATATATATATATATATATATATATTATATATATATATTATAATATATATATATATATAATATATATATATATAAATATTATATATATATATATATATAATATATCATATATATATATATATATATATATATATAATATATATATATATATATATATATATATATATATATATATATTAGGAAAAATTGAAGTAATTTAATTATTTATTACCATATGAATATGGGTAAAAGCAATTAAATTTCTATGTTTACCCTGTTTATGATGGTTACGAACTTAGTCAACTATTAAATAAGTTTTTTACTAAAAATTATTTTTTTATTTTTACGGTGGTTTTGGTTTTGAATATTCCAATGGAGTGGACATGACATTGGGTAATTCAACCACTTGCCCTCTACTACGTGTAAAAGGTCAGTGTGAGAGAACCTCTGCGATTTGTTCTTGTAATTCTCGTTCATTGTTAGATGTTGAATGAGAATTTGTGTTATCAATTTGAACATCCATTGAGGTATCAGAAATATATGTGTCAACATTGTATGAAGGATTTATATTAAGGTTTGGTGAAGACGAAGAATAAGGTGCAGGAAGACCGTTTAGTCTAGGCGAAGCGAATCCATAGAACTCAGTAAATTGAGAACTGGAAGAGCTATTCCAATTCCAAGAGGTAGAGTCTATGGGATTTATATGTGCATGAGTCTGTTCAGCAAGTATTTCAGGTGAACCATGATTTGGTGTGGGGGACGAGGAATCAATAGGTTGTGGTCTATCTCTAAAGAATAGGTGAGATAACCCAGATTTTTTTCTATTAATAGTTTGTAAATTTAAATGACCCGTACTATCTAGAGTCAAATGAGATATTTCTAAGGAAGGGTCATTATTGGATCCGGTAGGTATGTTATGTAAAGGATAAGAAAATTGCGAAGGGTAGTCCTGACCATATAAATCATAATAATCTAGAGATGGTGTTGGAAGGTCTCCTGAAGGTGATTGAATATTTATGAAATCCTCAGAGTGAGAACTTCCTACTGGAGAATTTGGAATTTCTAAGGGAGGTAATTTAAATTTCACCTTTGTTGGTTTAGAATTAAGGACAACAGGAGCTATACAAGGAGCTACATCTAAGGGTGGACAATGTGACTCTATCTGTTTAATCTGTTTTTCTGTGTTGGTTCTTTGTAAAGGAAGAATCTTGTCTGTAAGGTCAGGAAGATTTAGAAATTCCTCTAATGCAATCCGATTAAAATTTAAGAAACCTTCAAAATCGGCATCATCTTCTCCAATCCGATCGTCAGTGTCATCGAATAAACCCTCCTCGAAAGACAGATCAAAAGAACTTTCATCTATAATATTACCACTGTCAGAAAAGTCATCTGGCTCAACAACAGCGTCAAGGATGTCATCCGGTTCAGCCTCCGAGGAAAAGAATATCTCACCAATGTCTTTATTACGAGCGAGATATCTCCGTAAATATTTAGGAATTTCGATCCAACCTCTCAAATGAGAGAAATGGACCTTCTGTAACCTACTGGAGGGACTATTTAAGCGCTGAATCACATAAGTGACCAAATTAGGGTTAACTTCTACAACAACAAAGGGTCCCTCCCATCTACTTTTTAACTTCATGGAAGCGCTAGGTCCAGTACGGATAACTTTCCTAGCGACTTTGTTTCCTTTTTTAAAATGCTTAAAATTAAGACTTCCCTCCTTCCAATATTGAGGAAAAGTGTGCACGGGAGTGTGAGGTTTCTGTAGTAAGAAATCTGATGGAGACATGTCGATAGACCTATGAATCGTGTTATTATAAATCAAAATGGAGGATGATAACTCTTCATCCCAAGATGCCGGCTGTTCAGAAACCAAGCATTTTAAGATTTGAATGAGACTACGATTAAATCTTTCGCAAATCCCATTACTAGCGGGATGAAACGGGGAAATTCGAATATGTTTAATATTATGTTTTTGTAAGACTTCTTGAAAAATATGAGAAGTAAATTCTGTACCATTGTCTGTAAGAATTCGATTAGGAACTTTGGGAAGAAACGGAAGGACTTCATGCTCTAATTTAGTGGAAACTGTAGCACTTGATTTGTTTTTAATAGGAACAACAGCAACCCATTTAGAATAATGATCAATAACAACCATGCAATATTTATTCCCATTAAGAGTGGTAGGGAATTGTAGGAGATCCATGACGCAGAGATCAAATGGGTAGTTCGCTAAAATTTTTAATATAGGAGGTGTGATGTGTGAAGAAAAGGTTTTCTGTGTTTGGCAAACAGGGCAACATCGAACAATGTCTGATATTACTTGATTGACCCGTGGGTGATAAACTGTTTATAGATTAAATGAAGCATTTTGTTTCTTCAAATATGTGCGTAATTGACGTGTAATCCAAGGGCAATATGCATCAGTAAATCAAGGGAGATTAAATATAATTGATTTCCAGCTTTTGTGTTGTAATATAATACATCCTTCTAACAAACAATTTGAGTCCGATGCATTTTATAAGATTTAGGAACATCATTCCAGTCAACGTTTTTATTTCGTTGATAACTTTTCGATAAGTATCTAAGGGTACGATCTTGTTGTTGATCGTTTAAAATATCAATGTCATTTATATTGGTGTTGGAAACCTGTATGTTACGAACATGGACAATATGTGTATTTAATGAGGGACCGTGGGAAATATGCACCCCATCTGCCACCAGGTGTATTTCATCCTCATGAATATAGACCAGTTGCTTTTTGGCCATGTCTGGCAAAAGGTGATTTTCACTTAAGGCACAGGTCCCTATTAGGACTGGGTGATCAACCATATATCTATTAGGTACTATAAAGAAAGCTGAAGGCTGTGTGGTAAATCCCAGTGGGAACCGAAGGGCTAGCTTGACATACTGTGAAATAGGAATCAGTTCACTGCTGCCAAAACCACTGATGGCTCGTACCCCTAATTTGACAGAAGGAAAGAGATTTTTATCATTTTCGCTCTTGGGAACAATATCAGAACTAATCAAGTTCACCCCCGCTCCACTGTCCACTAAGCATTTATAATGAGGGGTCTTGAGTTCATTTAAAGTGGCTAATACAATCAAAGGATTAAGATCTGTTTGGCAAAGATTTATTGCAACAATCATATCTTCATTTGTTTTTAAGAGTGAAAAAGCATGAGAATTATCCATAAGAATATGATCTGTGGAAATAGATTGAATATAAGGAGTGACATTTTTGGTTGAGTCAAGATCTAAGTCCTTTCCCACCAGAGGACTCACTTCTGTGGGGACCAGGAGTTTAACGGCTCCTGTCTCTTTTCCTCATTTCCCTGGCACTGGCCTTCAAAATGAGAAACTCCACAGTAGTCACAGGGATCAATAAATGTACATTCTTCACGTGTTTGAGGAATATGTTCCTTAGTAGGGGAAGATTTCCGGTAATACACGGTTTTTACCGCCGTGTTAGATATATTTTCAGAAGTAGAATTTCGTGGGTTCTGATCATAGGAATTAGGGTTTTGTCTGGGAGGTGTGCGCTGAGGACAGTTCATCCCTGGGTGAGGTCCACCACAAAAAGGACAAACAGCCTTGCGGGCTTTCTGGGGAGGAGGTGTAGGAGGTGATTTGCGTGCTCTGCAATCAACCCATACGTGACCTTTCTTTTTGCAGTAACTACAAATCCCCAAGTATTTGTAGCATTCACGCATCTTGTGACCTGTCTTTTCACAATAGTCACAAAACAGGTGTTTACGATCCTCTGGATCATAATGTGAACTATCATGAGTGGGAATGTTTTGATTACTAGGTGGGGAATAGCGACGATTATCACGGTAATAGCGACTACCACCGTCATTTTTAGGAGAAGAGTTTCGGGCAATTTGGGAGTTCTTAGAAGAACGGGGATTTTTAAAAGAAGAATTGTGAATTGCTTGACTCTTAGAAGAACGAGGAATTTTTGAAGACTGACGGCTCTCCTCTTTTGTCTGGAGGTTTTCCGTCCAGCTGGGGAGCAACGTGTCAATATGAATTATGGAATCAACTGTCTCATTCAGTTCGTCTTTCTGTGTGTAATTTTTTTGATGAGAATGAGGAGATTTTGAAGAAATATGGTCTAAGGTGTCATGAGTGTCAGAAGAAGAAGGAAACTGCTTATCCTCTGATTCTAGGGAATCGGCAAAGCCAACTATATCCTCCCAAGGAGTACGCCAATTGCGGTTTAGTTCGAGCATTTTTATGTATTGGCGCACGCCCTTCTCTATTGAAGGAGGTAAACTACACAGGAAGGCAGTCCTAAGAGACTCATGTTCGCACATGTCTAGGCCTTTGTATGCACGTCTCGCGAGTCGTTCTAATCGGAGAGCGAACATGGGACTGCTCTCATTACGATACCGGCGGGCAGAATGATAAGCCTGCAACTGTTTTTTTTCTTGCGTTCAGCGTCTTCATACCATTGTATGAGAGTTTCGTGAACAGAGAAGTAGTCTATCGTCTTTGATGAGTAGACGATAAAGTTGTAGGAATTGACCTTCAAGTTGTCGGCCAAGCAGACGCAACCATTGGTGATATGCTTTTGGATAATGGAGTTGACAATATGCTTCAAAGTCCTCGAGGTAAATTATGAAATCCAGACCAGTTTCTAGTTTATATTTGCCAGGATCTACTACTTTAAGCTTCTGTGAGTTTTTGAGTAATTGACTCAACAGCAAGATGGCTTCCTCCATCATATCAATCTTTTGCTTTATGATAGGACCCGAATACAAATCTATTTCAGGGTCTTGTTGTGGACGAGAAGAAGTGTCACAAGGATGGGAAGAATTTTGAGGTAGTGATCTGCGATCATCATAATTAGGAACTCTAGGAGGTGGATAATTAGAAGAGAGCAGGGGCTCATTATAATTATAATTTCATGGGGGTTGAGTAAGAGAAGAAGAACCTCGAATATTATACCCTTGGTATTGAGGTCTTTTACTGTGTGTATAAGGAGAGTGATCCCGAAAATCGGTATCACTAGCTAAAGGTCTAGGAGAAGGAGTTAATTGAGGATAGTGTTGAAGTTGGGAAGGCATAGGAGGTGTGTTCCTACCCCTCCAATCAAATCTTTCTGTTGTCTGTGCTTGTCTGCGTAGGGAAAGATCATAGTCAGGGTAACGGGAATACGAATCAGGTCTATGCTGTATATTAGAAGGATGAGAAGGATTTAAACGATTAGAATAATCCAAATCTATCAGTGAATTCTGTAAGTGTTGTGGTGGTTGAAGACCGTGAAAATCCCTATAAGAATATGGCGTTTTGGGATCTTTGCTATTATGAAAACCCTTTATATCAGGTTGATCATCAAACATTATGTTCTTTTGAGCAAATTGCTGAGTTAGTATTTTTTTCTCAGCGTTAAACTTATTTAATACTCGACTAAGTTCGTCTACAGACGTGATCTCTGTAGTTTCTTTAGTATCCCTATGCAAAGCTATTGCCTGCTCATGATCAGCAGGTCTTCGTGAATGTAAATTAAAATCAATAAGATCAGAAGTACCTGAATCTTTTAATAGCAAATCCCTAGCTGAATCTATAATAGTATTTCCCCCCTGTGCTAAAGAAGCTTGAAATGGAGGTATATTGACCCCTGGATCCTCATGTTCATGAGATCCGTTCAATTGGTCAATGCTTTCCTGGTCTCCGCGAATATTACTATTTTCAGTCATGATTAGGGTTGGTTAAGGTTGGTTTTTAGAATATTTTTATTTTTTTTATACTTAATACTAAAATTTTATTATTTTATTAAAGCAGGAGAAGTTTTAATGCAATAATTATAGCGTTTAAAACCGCTGGAACTACCTTGAATCAGGTTAATTCTTTGGAAAGAGGAAAGAGAATTCAAAATTAGAATTTGAACAAATGACACAATAATAAGATCCGAATTTGTACTGTGTTGGAAGTGAGGCGACGAGTGGCGAAGTGATCTAAAAATCACAATCCAGTGGCAAGCGACCAACCACGAACAAAACAAGTCCCTGTTCGGGCGCCACTTTTTATTTTCTTGTATTTATGTAGTGGAGAGTGAGCAACATAGACAGGACTAATGAAGAATACTCACTCTCCAACAATATGTGAATCTAAATTGGGAATAAGAATTTTAAATTATGAGAAAACAAAAAGAAGATTTGCTCTCTACCTTAATGGAATATCTATAGGTCCTCCTCGTTTTTTAAAGTTGAAAGAAGTGACAGTATTCGGTGTAGAGTCGATCAGGCTTTCCTGCTACTTGCAGGGTAGATGAAGGGACTTGTTGGCCTGGCGAATCGCTGCATCTAATTGGATGTGTTTTTTTCACTTAAGCAAATATGTTATATAGAATAATAGGAGAATAATACAAAAGAAAAATAAATAGCTTTAATTTTACAAAGAGGTTAATTTAGAAGGGTAATATACAGGGATGGATAGAGTATCTTATTTATACTACTACAAGCTTACATGCTCATACTCTATCTAAACTAATTCTATACCCTACCCTGAGGGAGGTAAGGTAAGATACCAGGAATTATGGGTATCTAAGGAAGGACCAAGACTTTTTGGTATGAGTTAAAATAATTTTATCAAAATTATCTAAACTATATGAATCAAAATGTGTACTGATTCGAAGAATATTTATAATGATTGAAATTTGGGAATACTTAGCTTAACAATTAATAGGTTTGATAACAATTTTTAATTCCAATACAGCGATAATTGTGGCTGTAGGAGGAGATATAAGTAACTTTTAACTGATTCTTTGTTTCTTTATCGGAGGTAATACTACGAATTTTGATATAAATAGTGACTTTATGATTGGACAACAATATGATGGTGTAAATCAATGAAGAAATGTTTAGAGGTGTTTAAGCTATCGGAAAATATCCAGGCCGGCGTTAAGATGTTCATTGCTAGTTCACATCCATGATGAAGCACACACACATTAGAAACTTTATGGCAGATCGAATGCAGCTATATGCTATTTTGGATTGCCAAAGCCGACTACTATTTTAATAGAAAAAAAAATAGAAAAGATTTTTACAGACACAAAATGGACAAAACTCTCACGAATGGGCGAAACAAGGTTGGTTGAAAATTTTGTTGGATTGTTGCGACCTAATGAAATTTTTAAAGCATTGTTGAAGCTTAAGGGGAGCTTGAATGGATCAAAGATATTAAATCTTTTTCAATAACTTAATCTTTTCAAGTCTGCTATGCCAAAAGCAAATGAATTGCTATAGTTTATTTATTTATGTCTTTAACAACACTCTTCCATTATTGCATTGTATTCTCCATAATTAGTGACAGCAACTGCTCTTAATCATATTGAAAATGTGATGTTTGTTTAGAAAGATTTTCAAGCAAACATCAACGAAATATTTTCAAACATTTTGGAAGTTCTGCAACAGAACTTCTGCCTTTCTGATAATGAAGAAATATAATCCTCTGTGAGAATCAATTTAAAATGGAAAAGATATAGGGCAATTACGATTTATTTTTCTTGAGATTTTTCAAACCAGTTAGAACGCAAGTTCGCGAATCATAGTCCATAATTACTAATCTTTTGTAAAGTTATCATTCCATCGATATCTATTCAAAATTTTGCTAATTTTGCAAATAAATTTAATCTGTGCAGTCATATTTACATTGTTAAGGATTTTAGCATGAACTCCAAAAAAATATTTCTCAACTCTGAAAACGCTCAAAACATACTTCTTCAATTCTTACAGGACAAGAAAACCCTAACAGAACTGACCTTTAATGAGTGTTCCAGCATGGCACCTCAGCATAAGACGAAACTTATAATTCATTTTCGTGTTAGGGTTACGAGATCAAAAAAATTTAACGGAATTTTCTTTTTATATGGATAAAATGATATCTTTTTCTATTTTTAAATTACAATTAATGTTACATTATTTTATTCCCTTTCATTGAAAGCAAATATATATATATATACTATATATATATATATATATATATATATATATATATATAATATTATATATATTATATATATACTATATATATATATATCTATATAAATTATATATATATATTTAATATACTATATAATATACATATATCAGTGGCGGCTCGTGGTCAAATTCTGAGTAAGGCAAAGTATATATATATATATATTATATATTATATATAATATATATATATATATATGTGGTTATTATATATATATATATATATATATATATATATAGTAATATATATAGTATATATATGTATATAATATTTATTATATATATATATATTAAAATAGATATATATATATAATATTATATATTATATATATATATATATAATATATAATATACTATACTATAATTACATATATATATATATATATATGCCTAAAACACTCAGGAAAAAAATTAGTAATTTTTAATGAAAGCTTAATCTAATACGGAATTCCAATATCCCCGATAATAAAGATCTAAGAGCAATTGTATTAAAAGCACACAAAATCCAGTAATAAAATTAATATTAATAAATAATATGAAAAAGCTTTATTATTACTAACTCCCAACTCCACACCACAACGAACCCAAATTTCTCATTAATGTAACCATGAAAATAAAAACTACTGGTCTGACGAGGCAAACTAGCTACTATAGCCTAGAATGAGTCTACTCAAGCGAGTATGGGCAGACTGATTTGGAAGCATGAGTCAATCGATTCTATACTGAAATTAATGAATTTAAATACAGTCCGGCCCATATACTAAGACGATGATCAAAGTTAGCATAAAATAAATAATGTTAATTATATTATCTATATTATTATTATAATATTTATATATTCTCTAGCAGCGTAATTTAAAATTGGGACTTCTTTACAAAAAAACTGCGAATGAGTCGTTCGGCAAATACGGACACTTTTTTCTATCCTAGCCATATAGTGGAAAAGAGCTATTTTTGACTCAAGAAAATAAGCAGTTGCCACAATCAGCTAATATTCAAAAAAGTAATCGAGTAAAATTTTAGTGGTGCGGCTTATCAGTGAGCCTTCGAACAAAATGACTCTAAATATATATATATATATAGTATATATAAATAATTAATATTATAGCATACAAAAGCGCGTCCATAAATCTAATATTAAATATAAGATATAATATAGAGTTATACATGTTCATGTAAACATAGATTCTTTAATAGTTTATTATAGGGTCACCTAAGGCAAGTAGGGCGCTGCTACTCTGAGGGCCGTACCGCCAAAAGCCCCCACTGATAGTCAGGACATCAGTATAGTATGCGATATATATATAATACGTTATGTATGATAATAGGTATTATAGAAATATAGGATAGCGTATTAGTAATATACGTATACTAGGTATTAGGTATATAGTGATATAGGTATAATATATAATGTATAGTATCTAGTATAAAACTCATATGATGGAGGCAGTAATTCCATATATATTTAAATTTCGCTGTCGGCTTCTGATATATATATATATATAAAGGGTAGTATATAGGTAGCTAGGTTATATATATGAGTAGATACGGGTAATAGCTATAGGAGGTAGTAATATAGTAGGGCGTACTCAGCTATATATGATAATGTAGTAGATACTAGTATATGAAGCGTATATACTATAATCATTAATCATAATATATAATAATATATATCCTCACCTGAAATCTATAATCCCGGGTGAAGGTGCGTAGCACCAGCTGGAAACAAAAAAAAAAAAAGAAAAAAAAAAAAAAAAAAACAAAAAGCATAACACCAGAATTAAATAACTCTTTCCAAGCGTTAGGAGAAGGCTAGAGAAGAAATTATCCTGTTTATAAGGGCCTATTACATGCTAATGGCTTCCTTTGCTTATAACTGCTATAAGGAGGAACCTTCGTCGCAGTCAGAAACTACCACCCTAGAGCTTGCACAAGGAGGACCTCGCGACGGCGCAGGAGGTATGTCTCAACATATGCATTCATCGGTCAAATGTAGTTCCATCCTCTTGGCCACGTCGACGCCACCAAGCTCACTCCTTCGACCAAACACCTCCTCAATCACTACCCGTCATTATGCACTTTCTTACTCGCCTTTCTTAATATAACTTACATTTTTTTACTAAGCAAAAATAACATTATTGACTCTACCCTCACTTCTCCTGACTTCGGTCTCCCCAGGCACCTGTCGCCACGAGAGTCAGAACATATCCACGTTGCCTATTCCCCAGGCAACTCACCAACTATAACACTTCGGCGATAGAAACCGATAAAGACATACGAATCTGTACCCAACTACGCTCTCATCTCCGTACCCCACCTTTCCTAGTATACAATTAAGGTACCCAAAAGGCAGAAGCTAAATTTAATTTAATCCCTTATATTCACAAACCTTCTTCAGTTTTATTTTCAACTCTCTATGTTTTACCACGTAGATTTTGTCACGAATCCACACAACACTCGATTATATACCTGAATTCTAAATTCTTCTTAGTTCATTAAGTGCAAGAAGTATAGCATTGTCTCCACAACCTATGGCCCCCGTATAACAGCAATAGTATTCTGAATATCGAATCATTTCCAAATCCGAAATTCTCTATATGAACTCCTCGATCATATCCACTGATTCTCATTATCTGTCTAACTTACAATCATTACGTCGCTATCTTAGAATCTATATAACCAAGCCATACCTAACCTAATCCCGATATACCTATTTACCGTACGTTATAAATAACTTAATGACAAATTTTGAATGAAAAAAATAAAGTTAATCCTGTTAAGGATATACGCATTAAACTTTACGAGTATTAAATTAATTTATCATATGAGAATGGGTAATTTGAGACTGAACCAATAGGTTAACTCTTATATTTTAACGTCTAAACATGATACTCTAATAAATTGCATTATATACTAAGTATTATAAAAAAAATAAATATAGAAATAGAAAATATATAAACTAACTGGGGTATTTATAAATAATAATTTCTTAATTAATTAATAATATAGAAAAATACCAAACAGTGTTGAGATTTATATTATGAAGTACTAAATGATATACATATTATACATATATATAAAATAAATCGTAACACAAAATAATTAAATTATTAACAACGTGAAACAACACTAACTACATTAAATTTCAATAGCATCGAATTGGAATTAACACCCTGATAAAACCGCCTAAACACCTAAATCATCTATACCTACAGCATCTAAATTATATTTAATAACAAAAAGCACCCTAAATTACAATACAACAAACTAAAGTAGATATCAAATTTATTAAAAGACGCTTTCTTTTCATGAGCCAGAACACGATAAATATATAAATATATATATACAATCTAACCCTCTTATATACCAAATATCATAACTCACTGTTACGATTTTAAGCATTTAACCACATACCTTAGATTTATTAAAATCATTTGTTAACGGAGACACGTTACAATTCATAAGACGTTTAATATAAAACTGATTATCAATAGACGAATACGGACGATTAACGTTACACTCAGTAGATACATTTAAGCCAAAAAGTCAGCTATAAAATAACTTGCAATAGGCAATAGTATAGTTATAATTAATTATGAGTGTCATTCCGATGTATGTTAATGAATTATCATCATGTGAAAAAACTAAGGAAAGATATATAATTTAGTACATGTATTAGTAAATCACATTACTAATAAATCGAAAAAATATAAATTTGATAATAAAATGAATGAAATAGATTATATGCTAAATATACATCAAAAGATAAAACGCAAGGCGAAATATAATAAAAATATAAATAATAAGGTTGATATGTTTATTAATTGTAACTCATAAATTATAAATATTGTAATTCATAATTTATAATTTAATAGAACTCATGCATATTACCGGGATGGGTCAAAATTTGGACTGTTTGGCGC
>JABUQX010005450.1:35000-37500 GCA_015478945.1 Trachelipus rathkii | reverse complement strand
ATAGAAGAATCGGAGAGGTGTCATACAGTTTATTCTTGACCAGAAATAATTTAATTGCCTTATGTCTTTTCATTTTATATTGATTCTCACATTAAGCATTCTTATTTCTTCACTAATAGAGAGCAGAAGTTCTGTTGCAACTTCCAAAATGTTTAAAAATGTTTCATCTATGTTTGCTTGAAAATCTTTCAAAACAAACAACCCATTTCGATATGATTAAGATCAGTTGCTGTTATTAATTTCGGAGAATGCAATGTCATAATGTCACAATGTCATAATGCAATGTCATAATGGATGAGTGAAGGAAAATAAAGTTGAAGTCATAAATTAACTTTTAAACTCTAAAGCTTTGTCAAATTTCTCTAGATCGCAACAATCCATTGTAACTTTCCACCCACCATGTTTCGTTCATTGTCGTGAGTTTTGTCCAATTTGTGTCTGGGAAAATCTTTCCAATTTTTTTCTATTAAAATAATAGTCCGCCTTGGCAACCGCTTTGGTCCGCCTTGGCAACTAGTACCTAGTTGCATTCGCTGTGCTATAATTTTTAATATGTTGTTCTTTACATGGATGTGAACAGCATGAACATATAACGCCGCTGGACATTTTCCACAACTTAAACACCTCTAAAACTTTTCTTAACTGATTCTGCACCATCTTATCATTGTCCAACCAGAAAGTCACTATTTATTTCAGCGTTCGTATTGTTGCCTCTGATAGAGATTCTTCTTTAATGCTTTCAACAGCCACTTAAACCTAAGAAATCTTCACTGAATACAAATATGTTTCCTCCTTTTTATTATATATACTCTTAATTTGCTTAGATTATTATTATTATTGTTATTATTATTATTATTATTATTATTATTATTATTATTATTATTATTATTATTATTATTATTATTATTATTATTATTATTATTATTATTATTATTATTATTATTATTATTATTATTATTATTATTATTAAGAGATTCAAACCATGAAAAATTTTGATCGCCTAAGTGATTTTAGGGGAATAAATGTGAATATATGCTATTATTTAATTTAATAAATAATTTAACTAATTTAATCAAGCAAATAATTTTTTCAATAGCAGAAAATTAATCATGATATTTTTAATAGACTTTGGTTGAAACCATCATTAAAATTATTGGATTCAGCGAAAATGCGAAAAATTAATGAATAATAATTAATTTGCTTTATTAAAACTCATTAATGATAATAAATTGCTAATAATAACACGTAGTAATTTGTGTTCAAGTATATTAATTAATAAGGTGTTAAATTTAACGCGTTAAAATTAATGCGTTACTATTTATTTACATTGCCTGACCATTCAAAATTCGCTGCAGCGAAAATTAAAATTAGAAAAATTTTAGGTCGTAAATATCGCTGCAGCGAGTTTAAAGATTGCTAAATCCGGATTTAAAGACATATATATTCATGGGAAAGTTTGATTGAAGAATCTCGAAGACCTTTACAGGATATTGACGATGAAAAAGCACTCAGAGGCCTGCACAATACCCACCTGATTTAAAATCCATTTCCAAATTCAGATTAACAGGCTACATATGGCCGGGAATGTATTTAAGGAGAGAGAGAGAGAGAGAGAGAGAGAGAGAGAGAGAGAGAGAGAGAGAGAGAGAGAGAGAGAGAGAGAGAGAGAGAGAGAGAGAGAGAGAGAGAATATTTTAAGAAAGGGAACTAAATTACAAGAATAAGATGAGAGAAAATGAGGAACGTCCTATATTCTACATAAAATTTCAAATTATGAAAATAAATTTATTATTATTATTATTATTATTATTATTATTTTTATTATTTTTATTATTATTATTATTATTATTATTATTATTATTATTATTATTATTATTATTATTATTATTATTATTATTATTATTATTATTATTATTATTATTATTATTATTATTATTATTATTATTAATATTATAATAATAATAATAATAATAATAATAATAATAATAATAATAATAATAATAATAATAATAATAATAATAATAATAATAATAATAATAATAACACTATTATTTTCAATAACAGCAGCATTAAAGAATTTTCTCTCTCTATAGTAAAGATCGGACCTACTTAGCCCAATGACTTTTGACGTCAATCAAAGATGTCGAAATCGATGACAAGTTTATTTGCTTTCGGATAAGCATCAGTTCTTTAAAAGCAAAACACAAATATTGGTTGGTGAAAGGGGTTGAAATAATAATGACGCTTATCTTTTAGTCTCCCCCTCGCCCTATGTTATCTCCCTATATATATATATATATATATATATATATATATATATATATATATATATATATATATATATATATATATATATATATATATATATATATATATATATATATATATATATATACTACATATATATATATATATATATATATATATAATATATATATTTTATATATATATATATATATATATATATATATATATATATATATATATATATATATATATA
>JABUQX010005450.1:12500-15000 GCA_015478945.1 Trachelipus rathkii | reverse complement strand
CCTTTGGTCTTCCAATGGCGCAATTTTGGCCCACTGGTAAATTTTTGGGGTACCTTTGTCTTTCCAGGCGTCAATTTTGGCCAACCCTAATTTTGGCCATCCCTAATTTTTCGTGGTCATTTTTTGCCACACGTATTTTCGACCAACCCTTTTGTCTTCCATGGGTCATTTTTTGCCCACGGAATTTTCAACCAACCCTTTGGTTATTCCATGGGTCAATTTTGACCACGCGTAATTTTGATCTTCCTTTAGGGGTTTAGCCCTATTTTTTGGTGTCTTTACCTTGTTTGACCATGATATTTTTCGGCATTAACCTTGCCATTTACCATGGGTCATTTTTGGCACGGTAATTTTTGGGCTTCCTTTAGGGGCTTAGCCTATTTTTTGACGTCTTTACCTTGTTTGACCATGGATATCGTCACTAACCTCTGCCATAACCATGCGCGTCAATTTTGACCCACGTTAACTTGATGGCTTTGATGGTTTCCCAATCACCGTAAGAAGTATCTAGTGATGTTCTAATGAGTGTTCTATGAGTATTAGATGAGTGCCAGGTTTAGTGCCAGGTGAGTGCCAAGTGAGTGCCAATGAGTGCCAAGTGAGTGCCATATAGTGCCAAGTGAGCCACATAGTGCCAAATGAGTGCCACTTTTTTCAAGTCCTTTTCTAGCCTCCCTGAGCCCCGAATAGCCCTAATATGGCGTGTTCTACCCCTAGGTTATTAAGGTATGAGGATTTGATTAGTGTATATTACAAACTGCTTAGGATGCTACCACTATGAGTTAGTCTTTTTCTAACACTATTACACACTATGGACACTTATAAGCGCTTACACTCTCCATAGACACTACATTAAAACCCTATACACTTACACTCACACCCACACGCAGATGCACATTACCTTAACACTCACCACCTCGATATTTTTGAAGCCTCAACTGTGATGCCTCAACTTGATGCCCCAGCATAAATGCCTCAGCATTGATGCCAACTTTGTTGCTCCATCATAAATGCCTCAGCATTGATGCCCCTCAACTTTGAAGGTTCGTCTTTGATGACGTCATCTTTGATTGCGTCATCTTTGATACATCTTTGATGAATTCATCTTTGATAACTTCATCATTGATGGCTCATCTCTACCCTTTTCTACCTACACCAAAGAACATATTAATGTCTAACCTATGTTATAAGCGTGCCATCAGGTCGCCGCATGATCTCTCCGCGTGAAGTCCCACGAACCCGCACCCGCAGGTGCGACCCGCCGCGCGAATGAAAAATATATATACTATAAGTCATTCATTTTTATTTCATGCTTAAGCATTTTTATTAAAAAACATTTTCGCGAACCTAAAACTTTAACTCTTTACAGACCTATTATTTAACACATATATTTTTTAACATTATGTTTCTTAATACTTTTTACCTAATACTTTTTAATTTATAAATTTTTTAAAAATTCGTATTGTTAGAAGCAAAAAAACCAGAGGCCTGATATAAAACATTTTATTTTACTAAAACTGTTGTACGAAATTTTATTAAAAACATTAACATTACATACCTTAAAGCAGTAAATCAGTAAATCATATAAAGGTGTTAACCTAACACAAGAGGGGATTAGTGATCCTTTGTTTTACTGCTTTACTGCTTTAACTCATGTTTTACTGTTTTAACTTATATGTTTTACTGCTTTAACTCACATATTTATTAACATTACATACCTTAAAGCAGTAAATCAGTAAATCAATAGAGGTGTTACCTAACACCTAGGGATTAGTATGCTTTTGTTTTACTGCTTACTGCTTTAACTCATGTTTTTACTGCTTTAACTCATGTTATACTGCTTTTCATATGATTTACTGCTTTAACTCACATATTCAAATTAACATTACATACCTTAAAGCAGTAAATCAGTAAATCAATAGAGGTGTTACCTAACAACAAGGGGATAGTATGCTTTTGTTTTACTCGTGCTTTACTGCTTTAACTTTCAGCTTTACTGCTTTAACTTTGTATGTAAACACCTTTTACTTTTCTGCTTTACTGCTTTTAACTTTCTTCTTTTACTGTTTTAACTTTCTGCTTTACTGCTTTAACATATATTTTATTAACATTATGTTTTTTATTTTGTTTTAATACTTTTTATTTATTTTTATTATTATTTTTATTTATTTTTATTATTATTTTATTATTTATTATTTTATTTTTATTATACTTTAGTGTTATTTACTTCATGCCTATTGTTATTATTATTTAGAACACACACACACACACACACACACACACACACCACACACACACACACACAACACTTACACATATACACACATTCACTATGACACTCATATACACACATTCACTATGACACTTACATTTTCCCATAGACACTTACATTTACACTAATACCATGCGGTCACACACACATTCACTATGATAGTTATTACACACATCACTATGACACATTAACATTTCCATAACACTTACATTTACACTTACACTCACA
>JABUQX010005450.1:0-2500 GCA_015478945.1 Trachelipus rathkii | reverse complement strand
TAGTGTTCTGATGAGTATAGATGAGTGCCAGGTGAGTGCCAAGTGAGTGCCAATCGGAGTTGCCATGAGTGCCAACTTGAGTTGCACATCAGTCCAACTGGATGCACCATAGTGCCCATACTGAGTGGCACTTTTTTCTAAGCCTTCTAGCCCCCTGAGCTAGAATACGCCTAATATGGGTGTCACCCTAGGTTATAAGGATGAGGAATCGATTCGTGTATATTACAAGCTGTAGGATGCTTCCTTGACTATGAGTAGTATTTTTCTATCACTTATAGCCTATATATATATATTATATAAAATATATATATATATATACTTTATATAGTATTATATATATATATATTACATATATAATATATATATATACTATACTTTATTATATATATAATATATATAGTTTTTATAGTTAATATACTGATTAATATATACTACGCGATATTATATATTATATAGTTAATATGAGTGTGTGTATATATACTTGCGACACCACAACCTACACATCATACACTTATGACACTTATACACACATTTCACTATGACACTTATCTTACCACACTATGACACTATAAGCACTACTACTCTCCAAGACACTTACATAACCCATATACAACTTACACTCACACTTCACCATAAGATCACTTCACTTAGACCATACCATACACACTGATGACACTTATAAGGCTTACACTAGCCATACACTCTACACTCACACACGCCACAGAACCTTACACTCACACACTCGATATTTGATTGACCGTCAACTTTTGATGCCTCAAACTTTGATGCCTCAGCATTCGATGCCTCACATTGATGCCTCAACTTCTGGATGACTGATGACTCACTTGTTGATGCATTTTCTAACCTTTTCTTATCCTTTACGCCCAATCATGAACAGATTATATTTTAATGTCTTCCCTAGATCATCAAGCTACCCCACCAGGGCGACACAGGCGGTGCGCCCTCCGGCGCAAAGACAGCCAACCCCGCTACCCGCAGGTGCGGACCAAGCCACGTTCCCGCCGCGCCGCGACGCCCTGGGCGTAGCGCGCGCAATATTCTCCGCGTAACCCGCCCGCGCGTGGCGCCCGCTATCAAGTATTCCCGCGCGATGATAAAATGAGAAAATAGTCATAGGATACTACGAGTTTCATCATTTTTGGTTATTTTGCATTACAACTTACAACATTTTTATTAAAAACATTTTCACGAACCTTAAACTGTAACTCATTACAGACATCTTTTATATTTTACTTAAACTTTTAATTTATAAATTTTTAAAAAATTGTATGTAAGAAGAAAAAAACCAGAGTGTCTGATATATAACATTTTATTTTACTACAATTTGTACGAAAATTTATTAAAAACATTAACATTACATTCCTTAAAGCAGTAAACAGTAAATCAATAGGAGGTGTTACCTAACAAACCTAAGGATTAGTATTGATTTTGTTTACTGTTTACTGCCTTTTAACTCATATGTTTTACTGCCTTAACTCATATATTTATTAAAATCTACATACCTTAAAAGCAGTAAATCAGTAAATCAATAGAGGTGTTACATAGCAACAAGGGGATTATTATGCTTTTGTTTTACTGCTTTACTGCTTTAACTCATTGTTTTACTGCTTTAACTCATATGTTTTACTGCTTTAACTCATTTAATTTATTTACATTACATACCTTAAAGCAGTAAATCAGTAAATAATAGAGGTGTTACATAGCAACAAGGGAATAGTATGCTATTGTTTTACTGCTTTACTGCTTTAACTCATGTTTTATGTCTTTAACTAATGTGTTACTGGCCGTCTATAACTCATTAGTTATACCTACATACATACCTAAAGCAGTAAATCAGTAGAATCAATAGAGGTGTAACCGTAGCAACAAAGGCTTAGCTTATGCTTTGGTGTTTACTGCTTTTACTGCTTTAATCATGTTTTACTGCTTTAACTCATGTTTTACTGCTTTAACTCATATGTTTTACTGCTTTAACTCATATGTTTTACTGCTTTAACTTATATATTTATTAACATTACATACCAAAAAAATCTTTAATTTCATTTATTTTTCATTTTTTTATATTTCTATTTATTTTTATTGTTTACTTTTTATTCATTTTTATTATTTATTATTTATTTTTTATTAATACTTAGTGTTATTAGCTATCATGCCTATTGTTATTATGTATTTAGCCAACACACATATACACACAACATCCACACACACACACACACACACAACCACACACACATTCAAACACCGACACACACACACTGATCACAACACACACACACGTTACACAATAACGTATAACTTTATTAAAACATTTGTTAATTATTTATTGGGTGTATACTTTAGTGTTATTTACTTCATGCCTATTGTTGTTATTATTATTTGTAGTTGAACATTCACACACACACACACCACACACACACACACACACAACACACACACACACACACCACGGGTTCTCACTACAACACATAACATCTCTCTT
>JABUQX010005449.1:0-5000 GCA_015478945.1 Trachelipus rathkii | reverse complement strand
TTTTCCCCGTGATCTTTTTATGTATTTTCCCGGTGATCTTTTTATTTATTTTCCACGTGATCTTTTTATTTTTTTTCTTGTGATCTTTTTCTTAATGGATAAACATTGCTTCTCTTTCTAAAAAAGCTTCAAAAAAGGTTAGGCGCTCTAATGCGCCATCTGAATTTCTTCACGCTGCTTCCTGAAGCGGTTTTTGAAAATTTATTGTAATTTATCTTTCGATTATTTTAATTATATTTTTGAATTTTTAAAACTAATACTAACCATTAGAATTTATTATTAACATCATCTAATGAACTAGATTAAAAAAAAAAAACATGAAGTATACCTCACACATCTGTAGTAGTTCCTCTCACACAGCTCTCCTTTGAAAAGGGAAAATCTAGGGTTTTTCGTCTTATAAATTCTCCCTCTCTTCCTCTCCCTCTCCTTCTCTCCCTCTCCCTCCCTCTCCCTCTCCCCTCTCCCTCTCCCTCTCCCTCTCCCTTCTCCCTCTCTCATAACCCTCTCTCCAATCTCTTTTAAACAGTCGATGATAGCATCACTTTCCTACATCTTTCTGCAAAAATCTCATCTTTTCTCTGTCCAACATTTTTCCCCCAGATTTGACAGCTATGCTCAATCTTACATGTACTTTAACGGTTAAGCCTATTTTCTTAACTGCCTTTGACTCTCACACTTTTAAGCGCTGTTGCATCGGGAACATTTAGAAGGAATTTCCCCTAACTCTGCTGGAAGTTGTCAGGCCTCGTTTCTTACTATCATCAGGGGAAACATAAAAGGATATATATATATATAATATTATATAATATATATATATATATATATATCATATAATATATATATATATATATATATATATATATATATATATATATATACATATATATATATTATATATATAATATATATATATATATATATTATATATATATAATATATATATATATATATATATATATATATATATATATATATATATATATATATATAGTATAAATATATATATATATTTATATATATTAATATATAAAATATATATATATATATATATATATATATATGTATATATCGTGAATCGATACTTTGCTTCGCTAGTATGAGTCGATGGAAAAAACCTATTGCGGAAGAGCTTTAGAGTATGGTGCCACTCTGGCTGCATACCTAGAATTTCTTAGGCAAAAGTAGCGTCTTTCCCACGCTAGCCTATTGGTTCTTCAACTTTAAACTGGCATAGGAACTATACAGGCCCGATCCTGTCTTTTCCTTCTATTTCCTCATTTCCCTTCGACAGGAACACCGCAAAGGCGAGAGTCCTAAACGGTATAAATCTCGCCCCGTAGTTATTACGCATTTCTATGCAACCGCCACAGGTCTGGGCATACGAGGGAGCTTGGGAACACCTCATTCTGTCTTCTCAGTTCACCTGGTGCAGTTAGTGCATAATAGTATTGCTAAAGTGAAACTATTTTATAGAGGGGTTTAAATATTTAAAGTAAACTATATAAACTATTTTATAGAGGGGTTAAATATTTAAAGTAAATAAAATATATATAAAGAAAGAAACTTACAAACGCAATAGGCGTATATTCTCAAACATATATATATAATATATGTATATATGTGGACTTATATATATATGTATACAGTATTGTATATATATATATATTATATATATATATATATATATATATATTTATATATATATATATATATATATAATATATAAATATATATATATATATATATATATATATATATATATATATATATATATATATATATATGTTTAATTAAATACCTAATTATATTATTATTTGGATCAAATGCTCATTCTTAAATCTTTGCAGAAAATATATGATGTAAGTAAACAAAGAACTTATTTGTACGAGAGGAGTGTTAGTGAAGTGAAAACGTTACTCATATCTATCCAGATGAATAGTGAAGTGAAAACGTTACTCCTGTCTAGCCAGAGGAATCCTCAGCAGATATTTGCAAAAATGAAGTTTTAAGAAATGGCGGGAGGTAACAATAGTGATGTGATTTTGATAGACGAGAAACCTCTTTTATTAAATAAATGAGTTTAATACACTTCCCAATAAGATACTCATTTATTGCATAATAATAATAATAATAATAATAATAATAATAATAATAATAATAATAATAATAATAATAATAATAATAATAATAATAATAATAATAATAATAATAATAATAATAATAATAATAATAATAATAATAATAATTATAATAATAATAATAATAATAATAATAATAATTATTATAATAATACCAATGATATGTAATAATTAGGTAGGATGATTTATTATTGTTATATAATTTTAGGTCTTTTTTTTTTATTTCTCTGGAATCTGTGTTATATGTTTTATCTACGATATTGATGGATGGTAGGAATATGGGTAGGAGTGAATGGGTTGTTAGTTTAAATTGTCGTTATTTTCTATGCATAATTGCTATGCTTCTAATTCATCCCTCTTTATCCTTTATTGCCTTTCAAAGAGACTGTTTATCAAATTAAAAATCAGGAGTGAAAACTCTCCTCAATAATTAATGCAGAAAAAGTGAAAGCCTTTTACAAATAATAATATTAGGAGGCGAGAATCCTCCCTTGAAAATTGTCGTTACGTCTTGTGTTGATTTATTGATAGGTATCTGGTATCTAAATGCTTTAAGCGGCCAGGCCGCCGATGAGTTCCAACCCTTGTTTGAAGGACCTATTAGCTTCACTACAATTGTCTGGTATAAGTCGTAGAAGAAAGAGTCTTCAGGTTACGCAATTAAAAATATTCATCGTAGTTGATACAGAACCAAAACAGAGTAAAATAAGCGAATAAGGAGTAAAGCAACACAACGAAAATTGTTGCAGAAATATACTGGAATAAAATTAAACCAAACGGAAACGACAAAATTGACGCCCTTGCTACAGGATGTAAATTTACAGAAGAATCTTTTGATGTCAGTATCGCAGTATCGCCAATTTAGACAAAATTGCCGACCTAGCAGTCAGGATTAAAATCTGAATTTTCATTCACATGTAGTCAGAAGAAAGAAGAATCTTTGGATTGCCGTCGAAGTGGCAAGAAATTGGATAAAATACGCAGTCAGATCAGAAAGTAGTAAATTGTATAAAAAACAGTCTTTTGAAGGGGTATAGAGGTTAATTTCCAAAGAGGATAATTAGTTGCAAATTAAAAGGTCATAAGCAGTGCATATTATATCATGGATTAGGCGTCTTAATTAACTAACTCCCTTTGCATAAAAACCCAAAGGATCGTGTCTCCTCATCACTTCAGCGCCAAAACAAGTTTCGTCGACAGTCAAAAACGCAGAGAAAAGGCCTCCCCACAAAAAACAGATTCGTTGCAACCGCAAAGAATCAAAAAACAGCTAAGTTCCTAAGAATCAAAAGGGACGTAACAATATTAAATTCTAAAAAATATTTGTATCAGTAAATTTATGTAATTAAGTAAAAAACAAAAATTTAATAATTAAAACATAAAAACTAATTACGTAATTAATACAAAAATTGATTAAAGCATAATTAATTTTAACATTAAGTATCTTTAAATAAATGGGTTGGTTGTCTGTTTGTGTATGTAAAGGGAGGGAAAAATTACAGAAGTGTTAGATAAGCTAATAATTATTTCTATAATAACCCTTTCATTTTTGCATTCGTGTGTGTCGAATATTAAATATATATATATGTATTTTAATATATATATATATATATATATATATATATAATATATATATATATATATACTTAATATATATAATATATATATATATATTATATATATTATAATATATATATATATATAATATGCACTTGCGCACACACACGCAGGCATAATTGTACAGGAACAGGTTGTGTGTACAGACAAAGCATAAGTGGAGAACGCAAGAACGCACACACAAATTCCTCAGCTCGCAACATACACATGCACACAAACAAGCTTCCCGTTCATTGCCGCCACCTAGTCTCGAAGGCCACCAACGGCAGGTAAAGACGGAGGGAAAACCTTCCCCCAACAAATCTGCAAGTAGAAGGTAGCATTCACTTTTTTGTATATAGGATATTTATATACCTAAATGCGAATGTATATTAAATTTTTGTTTTTAAAAATTTAAATTTAACCAAAATATCAAAAACCTTAATTACTTTAACATTTTAATTACTGATAGATATTTTTTTTAATAATAACTTAATATTTTTATAATTTTAAATAATAAATATATAAGTATATATGTTATATATTATATATTATATATAATATATATATAATATATATATATATATATATATATATATATATATATATATATATAATATATATAATTATATATATATATATATATATATATATATATAGCTATTGAGTAAAATAGGTGTGTCTCAGTGTGCGTAAAACGAGCGCACATGACGGTATACAATCAACACACCAGAATATACGCAAGAGAGTGAGAGTAGGGAACGTGCTGTATTGACCAAATCGTTTGTTCGCTCATAGAGTCAAGGACAAATGGTTCTCGCTCAGAAACACTTTTTTGAAACAGAAAGTAGTAGAAAGAAAAAATTCTTTTTTCTTTTTATTTTTTTTTTATTATTTCTTTTTATTGCAAATGAGAATTGATTGGAAAAGTTATTGTGTTATGCGTAATTAATTAATTGCAGGAAAGAGATTGCCTTTGCCTAATTATCATTTTAATTGATTTTTATTCTTTTAATTAATAAAAAATAATTAACAAAAAAAAAAACAATCAATTCAACATTTCGGCATTGATATTTCGAAAATACAGCATACGAGTTGCACTGCTGCTCATTAATAGTATGTATATATATTATATATAAATATATATATATATATATATATATATATATATATATATATTATATATATATATATATATAATATATATATAATAATATATATATATATATATATATATATAATATATATATAATCTCTTCTCCC
>JABUQX010005448.1:45000-62500 GCA_015478945.1 Trachelipus rathkii | reverse complement strand
GCTTCGTCAATATATTATATGATACCCAACCCATCCATAAACGAATCAACGTTTTCTTAAATGTTGCAATCAGGTTGCTCTCAACAACCTCCTATGGCAAACCATTCTCAAAATTAACAACCCTATTACTGAATGGCATACTTTCTTATTGATTTTCTTACTGCTTGCATCTTAATTTTCTTATTTATGCCCCCTGGTCACCTGTCATGCTCTACTATGAAAAATTAATTGGTCTCGTATGTTATCAATAAGATGTAAATATTTTGTAGACTTGTATCATTGTCCCCTCTGAGAAATCGCCTTTCCACAGAAAACATTCCTAACTTCCTTCAGCCTCTCTTCATACCCCTTACCTCAAACCCAGAAATCATCCTTGTTGCTCTACGTTGCACTCTCATTAGCATATCTAAGTCTTTTCTTTTAAAAAGGGGCCCAAACTTGTGCACAATACTCTATTACTGCCTACATAGCTATTATACAGTTTACTTATTACTTTCTTGCTCTCTTGTAAACAACATTGCGAATTATTATGCCCAGCACCTTATTAGCTTTATTCTAGCTTCCAAACATGATTAGCTACTTTTCAAATTACTGCTTATAATCACACCTAAAATCTTTTTCTTGGTCCACAAGACTAAAGCCACTCCCCATTCATATCGTAGTTAAACTTTTTATTTTTGGAGTAACCTAGGTGAAGAACCATTACACTGTTTTACTATTAAAGTCATTTGACCACTTATCTGCCCACCAAGAAGTTTATCAAGATCATTTTGAATCTTTATGCATCCTTCACTATTCCTAACTGAGGTGGCCACTTTAGTATATCTGCAACTTAGAAACCTTTGCATTTAAGTCCTGGTCTAAATCATTATATATATGAGGAACAATAGGTGCCCCAGCACTGAACCCTGTGGGACACCACTCTTCCACTATTTCCCATGATGATTTATTTCCCATTTAGTTGTACACACGTGTTTTCTTATTTGCAACCACTCTTAATCCAACCAATGTACACTCCACCTATACCACATTTCAATAACTTTTCATCAGCCATGTGGGGAACCTTGTATCAAAAGGCTTTACATAAAGTCTAAATAAAACAATATCAATGGGATCTTCCGGTCAATGCAGTCAGTAATGTATTCCATAAATTCTTAAAAGTTTTTGTCTGACATGACCTAACCCTTTCTGAAACCGTGCTTGGAGTCATAACAAATACCTTGTTATCTTCTAAAATTTCTCTCTATTTGACCTTCAGTAACTTTTCCAGAACCTTTACAACCAGAGATGTTAAGCTAACTGCCCTATAATTTCCCAATCTTCCTTACTACCTTCTTATAAATAGGCACACATATTGCCATTTTTCAGTCATCTGGTACCTCAACCAAATGTTATAATCGCTTAAAAATTTCAAATACAGTGCCTTTGCAATTGCTGGTACTACCCTCTTCAGATTCTAACCATATATACCATTCAGGGCCTGCCAAGCTTTACTTGGATCCAATATTGATCTTAATAAACGTTTAATATCTTTACATCAAATTCAAATTCTGTAAGTCTATTTGTTACATGCATGCAAAAACTATTAGGTCTCTGAACTATTAGTCTAATCTTTCCTCAAGTAACACTGAAGCAAAATAAGCATTGAAAATGTTTACCAACTCCTTATATGAACTTACTAAAATTTTCATCAATTTTAATTGGGCCAATATTCCCTATTCTGTACTTTTAAATTTATAAAAGCTAAAAAAACTTCTTCAGGTTCTGATTATTATTCCTTGCTTAAATTAATTTCTGCCTCCTCTCTGTGCCTTTCTTATTGACTGGTTAAGTTCATTTCTATTTTTCTATAATTTTCTAAATCATCTCCTATTACTACCCTTGAATATTTTAAAACCATCTACGCTTTCATTAATTTTCTCTGTTATCTCTCTATTTCACCAAACAGGTTTCTCTTCGCCACCCTAATGGGTTATCTTTAAAAACATACTGACTGAAATATTTCATTAAATTTGTTTTAAGTTTTCCCCACTTGATAAAACAGTTTTGGTTTCTTTAAAACTCTTTATCCCAGTCAAGCTTTATACTAAGCATGTCTCGAAATTTGCTTAAGATCGCCATTTCGGAAATCTATGATTTTTTCCTTATTAACTTCCAATTTGGGCCCAGATATCACATTCATGATAAATCTAATTATATTATGGTCACTAAAGTCCTTAAATTCTCCTCAACTCTAATTTCATCCACCACTTTCATTATTAGTTAATATTAAGTCTAATAGTGCATCGTATCTTGTGGGTTTTTGGACCATCTGGCTCAAAAAGCTATCTAGTATACAATTTATGAATACAGAACTACTACGGTTCATATTAGACAAGGAATCCCAATGAATGCCAGGAAAATTAAAATCACCCCTTATCATGACTATACCTTTTTCATTACATGCGGCATTGCTGTTCAATTTCTTTCAAACAATTTCAGCATCTAATTCGGGACTCTGGCCAGGAGGTCTATAAAATGCCCCTATTCTATATGATTATTGTTATAAGGATATCTACCCACACTGATTCAATTTCATGATTAATTTTAAAGTCAGTTATTAGTACAGATTGAATATTGCTTTTAACATAAAGCGCCACACCACCACCCTTCTTTCCTCTACGCTGGTATAAATAAAGTGAATATCCCTCTATTTCATATTCCTGAAAGGAGTCTCCATATAATTCTTCATTAACCCATGCCTCAGTTATGCAAATAATGTCTAGATTCTCATTTATGGTATAACTAATCAGCTCATCTTTTTTATTTCTAAGCATTTGTGTAAAAACATTTGATACTCGAAATGCTGTTATTTTTATTGCTATCATCATTATTTAAACCTGTAACAACATTAGTTTTATTTATCTCCCCACTATTACAGTTACCATTGCTATTATTTGTATCCAGATTTAGCCCACCATTTGATATCCACACCACATCAGGACATCCATCCTTGAACAGCTTCCAAAATCTAAGCTTATAAAATATAAAAAAGAACTGGACAAAATGGATTAGGGTTAGACATCCTAGCAAAAAGAAACTCAAATCCACAATTACCTTTCCTATCTAATCTGAAGAATCTACTCACTAAATTAAAATTTTTCCTATCCTTTTGAAAATATTCTTCCCTACAATAAATACAAACTAATCTAAATGCAGGAACACCAAGTTTGTTCTTACTTTTTTAAAACTTCTATACTTTGTATATATTATCAAAATTTTTGCCCTCAGTTGCATCTCACATATTCAATAGGTGTGGACATTACATTAGGCAAGGGAGGAACCGGACCCATAAGACATGTAACTGGTCTTGGAGCAAGATGAGTGGCTTCTTTCGGAGGCAGAGAAACAAGGAATACCTCCTCATCATATAAATGTACTTGGGTTCAATCTCCAACAATTTCTCCTAACACTTGAAAAGATGGTAACGGTTGTTCTGGACTTCCTAACGGTGACAATACAGAATTAGATGGATCCATCGGACCTGTACCTTAGTTTATTGTACTAAACCCGTAAAACTCTGTGAGTTGTGAACTATCAGATCCACTAAACTCTATCTGAACTAAAGGTGAGGTTGAGCAAGATTAGGGTTGGGAAAAGAAAAAAACAAGCTCGTTTTTTTTCGAAAAATTTTTTTTTCATGAAAAAAAAAACAGCCTGAAAAAAACGAGTAAAAATTTGTTTTTTTTTGTTTTTTTCAATTAAGTTGTGGAATTTACATGTTTGAACAATTATATTATAAATTTTAGCAAATATGCTCTAATTTGGACATTTTTTTTTTTCCAATTTCCTACAAGGTGGAAGCCCCTGAGTTTGTGTTCAAAATTTTTATGGGTTTTCCATATTTTTATTTTATATTCTGAATTTTGATATTCATAATATTTTGTTTGTGGCTTCATTAATGTTTTCTTACTCTGTTTCAGCTTTCAGTAACATTTTTATCATAATTATTTAATCAGAATTTAGAAATGCCACATGCAAAAAGTCGTGTGACTGTACTTTTTAAGGAAATAAAAGGTTGCAAAGGCTCCCGTAAAATAACTTTTGTTGTGCAGACGTTGCAAAAACTAGTATTTATTGCTCATAATCTAGAACTAGGAAATCCTGGAAAATTTTGCCAACTGAGAGAGATGATTATTCCTAAGGCAGCTAAGCTTAGAGTCCTGTTATGCCCCTGCTCCTTCACCACTGTCATTCTCACACGATACTTCATACGACTGAGATATCAGACTTATTAGTTATATCAAAATTAAATGTGGCTGATCACGCTGATAAGCCCAGTGATAATGAGCTTGACAGTAGTCAGTACTTAGTAGTGACTGGGGTCTGGGGAGTGGGGACTAGTGATTAGTGAATCAAAAGTTGACATTCCAAAGCCAAATATTTAATTTAGTCATTCACTCATCCTCCTTCATTTACAATCTTGGTATAATTTTAATTTCAATATTTTTATTATTTCATTTGCATCCCTTAAGTCACTTTTGAGTTTTGTCATTCAGACTCATTCTATATAAATATAAAATACATTAATATTTAAAAGTAAATTATAAATATGATTATATGATACAAACGTAAAATATATAGTTAAATTAGTAAGTAGAAGCCTACAAACAGCAGTCTGCAGGCTACAACCTACTGTAAATTGTAACGAAAACAATTGATAAAATATAAGAGAAAGGTAGTTCTGCTATTTTATAAATCATAACATATTTGTTTAATTACAAGTATCCTTATATTTGAAAAATGAAAATACTCAAGTGAAATATCCTATTAGCCTCTTTATATTTTTAAAAATACATTTAATAGAAAAAACGAAAGACTGAAAAAAAATGAAAAAATCATGTTTTTTTCATGAAAAAAACACGATTTGAAGAAAAACGTTTTTTTCCCCAACCCTAAGCAAGGTATAACCTGCTGATCAGGGACAATACTACTATCTGGAGGCGACACAGACCATTCTGCAGATGGTCTGTCTAGAAAATATGAACCCTGAGCTAATGAGTTATTCCGATCAATTACAATACCATCGATTGGTTCCGAATAATCTACGGTTATCAAGTCAGAGTCTGTCAAGTAGTTATTTTCTCCCAACCCGGAGGAATTTATCACTGAGGGATACTGAAAGTATGTTGAGGATTCATGTGAATACATATTGTAATAGTCCAATACGGGAGTCGGTACTTCATCAACAGAACTCCCAGGCAAATAATCAGAAGACCCATCCGGCACTGTCCCTTTACTGCCTTGATTTCTGGCCGGAACTAAATACATATCTTCCTCAATTTTCTGTGATGATTTATCCCGCGGTAATAAAATTTGAACAGTCGGTTTTTCCTTTGATAAAGGAGTCAACATTCGCCTATCTTCTGTAAGAGAAAACATCCACAGCTATAGGGTTAAACTGGAATTGCAAAAATTCCTCAAAGTCCGCATCTACCTCTTCAATAGGATCAAGACTTTGGTCAAATAGAGAAGAGTCTACAGGTAATTCAGAATCGTCCTCCGTAAATGTCATATCAGTATTTGTCACGTCAGTGTCTGCAAGAATGTCATTGGCGTCTAATATGTCAGTTTCGTCAGAGAAAAATTTGTCACTAATGTCATTATGTCAGTTAAGGTATTTGCGTAAGTAAGTGGGAACGTCAATCCATCCCCTCAAATGAGAGAAATGGACTTTTTGTGGTTGATCGGAGGGTTGGTTAAATCGTCTAATAACATAAGTTACCCTATTCTCGTTTACCTCTTCTACTATAAAATGCCCCTCCCACTTTTAAATTTCATCGTGGTACTAGGACCAGTACGTACAACTTTACGAGCTACTTTGTCCCCTTTTATAAGGTCGGAAGTTTGCACTACCCTCCTTCCAATATTGAAAAAACGTATATGTCGGGGAATGTGCCTTTTGTAACAAAAAATCTGACGGTGACATACCCAACGAACTATGCATCGTATGATTATATATTAATACTGAGAATGACAATTCCTCATCCCAACCTGCAGGGTTTTCCAAAACTAGGCACTTTAATATTTGAATTAAACTGCGATTAAACCTTTCACACACCCCATTACTACAAATGTTGAAAAATATGAGAAGTAAACTCAGTTCCATTATCAGTAAGTAAATGATTTGGAACTTTAGGAAGAAAAGGAAGGATTTGGGATTTAAATTTATGCGACACAGTTGAACTGGATTTATCCACAATGAGAACTACAGAAGCCCACTTAGAATAATGATCAATCATTACCAAGCAATACTTGTTTCCCTTAAAAGTTTTAGGAAACTGAAGCAAATCCATCGCACATAAATCAAAAGGGTCGCTAGCGAGGATTTTTAACATTGGAGGAGTAATATTGGAAGAAAAGGTTTTCTGCATCTGACAGATCTGGCAACAACGAACCACATCCGAACCACTTGGTTAACCCGAGGATGCCAAAACTTCTTATATACTAACTGTAATAATTTATTTCTTCCAATATGTGCACACGATACATGAAGGCTTATAACCATATGAATTAACAGATCCATAGAGACCAAATATAACCCCTTTCCTAACTGAGTCCTATAATATAATATACCATCTTCACAAATAATTTGGTTCCTATACATTCTGTAGGACTTGGACACCAATTTCCAATCAAAAGGATGATTTTTTCGTTCAAGTCCTTTCAAAATCCTTTTAAGGTTACGATCATTATGTTGATCTTCAATGATTTCCGTATCGTCAAAATGATCTGGAATTACGGTTATATTTCTCATGGAAACTGTACCAATATTCAAAGAATCTTTCTTGGGTAAATTAAATCCTTCAGCCACTACCTGTATTTTTCCGCCGTCCAAATGCAATAATTGATGCCTTGCCATATCAGGCAAAAGGTGATTGTCTCGGAGCGCACACATACCCATTATTAGGGTATGTTCTTTCATATAATTATGAGGTACAACAAAGTATTCTCCTGGATGTGTGGAAAATCCCGATTGAAAATTTAACCTTAATTTAACAAAGTGAGAGACAGGGATTCTTTCACGATTACCAAAGCCACTAATGGCTTTCACACCTACTGTGACAGACGGCCACATTACCATATCCTCATCCATTAAGGCAGCGGTTCCCAACCTTTCTTTCCTTCCGTACCCCTTCATAAGGTTTTTTATTTACGAGTACCTTCATACACACAAAAATCCTATATATATATATATATATATATATATATATATATATATATATATATATAAACCACATTACCTTTATATATAAAATAATATATATATATATATATATATATATAATATATATATATATTATATATATATATATATATATATATATATATATATATATATATATATATATATTATATATATATATATATATATATTATATATATATATAAACCACATTACCTGGCTATTTGAATTTATGATCAATGCCGCTTCATCTTGACATGCAAGGTTTCAAACACAGATGTTAATTAATTCAATGTGGATCCTGAGATTGCTTCATGGCAGCAAAGTTTCTAAAATTAGGTTTCAAATTGACGACAAATTATACAATCTCAAAAGTCTGGGGGGAAGCAGCTGTGAAAACTTGTTACGGCGTATTTATTTTTTTATATATGCATAAGATGAAAACGCTCTTTCGACAAGTTGTGTGCTCGTAAATGGCAATAAATATTTTATTGCTTTTTCACTATGTTCTTGGTACTCTTCTTTCACTGTTGCCCAGAATTCAATGAGATTTCTTTTTTTGAATTCAGATTATAGAGAGGAATCGGTTGAAAGTTCAATCAATTTTTCTTTTTCACAAACTGATAATTTTCAGCCTGTTCAAAGAATAAATCGCTGAAAGGATTTGAAATCCAATTATCTTCATTATTTCGCTTGGGAAAATACTGTCTGAATGACATTTTAAGTCCTTTTAAGTGAGCTATAATGCTACTTTTTAGTTCAGTTGACATATTCAACTCGTTCTTAGATAAGAAACTATGAAGTGTCTCGAAAACTTCACACTGGTCTTTAAAGGTCCGTACAGCATTCCCAAAAGTCCAATTTTTTTATCATAGACTCAATTTTGTCAGACAATTTAAAGATATTTATGGAACTGTTCTGTAATCCTAAGTTAAGTTTATTTATTTAAAAAAAAATATCCGACAAGTAGGCAAGCTTTTGAAGCCATTGACATTCATGGAATTTAGAACCCAACTTAAAATGATGATCTTCCAAAAAAAAAAAACCCATGTCTCAATTCCAAACACCCTTGTTAGCACCTTCCTTCTTGAAAGCCATCTTAACTTCTGTGTAAAAAAGTAATGTGGTGTGAATGCTGTCCATCTCTTCACACAAAGATTTAAATAGTCTGGAGTTTGTTGAACTGCCTTTGATAAAATTAACAATTTTGATTGATTGATCAAGCACCTCTTTCAATGAATCTGGCAGGCGTTTGATCGCTAGATTTTGTCTGTGAATACAGCAATGGCTCCAAGCTACATGGGGAGCTATTTCTTTGATACGACCGCGTAAGCCTGTATAACAGCCAGACATTGATTTTCCGCCATCTGTGCATACACCACAGCAATTATCCCAAGAAATATTTTTTTCGCAGAAATACCCGTGAACGGCATTAAATATATCCTCCCCTTTGCATCTTTCTGTGAGAGGATGGCACAGTAAAAGATTTTCTTCAGGTTTGTTGTCAGTCAAATATCGTGCAATAACAAGCAAAATTGACAGACTGGAAACATCTGTGCTTTCGTCCACCTGTAATGAAAAGAAGGGACTCTCTTTTATCCTTTTAATTACTGTAGCTTCAAATCCTCAGGACATCTCCCCTTAAGTTTCTCCGAGATACTGTATTGTTTGAGAAGGGAATATTATTTACTTTTTTAGCATAGTCCTCACCGAACAGACACCGAACATAAGTTTTCAGCAATTGTATGATTTTTACCACTTTTAGCAATACGGTAACTTATTCTGTACGATGCTTCCACAGAGTTGTCATTGAGTTTGTTCGCAGACATCAAATACGAAGTTACACTGGGGCCATTTGATAGTCTTTGGAAAAAGCTGACATTTTTTTGTTTGTAACTTGGATGCTTAGTTTCTAAATGACGCATTAATAAAGATGGTTTCATGCTGCCATTCGACAATGTTTCTCCACAAATAACACAAAACGGTTTTGGACTGTCCTCATCTCCGATAAATGAAAATCCGTATTTCAAGTAATCATCAGAATATTTTCTCTTCTTTAGAAGAGGCCTGATATTTTTCGTTTTATTAATGCTATTATCAATTACCAGAATTTCACTACCAGTCACTGCACACTGGTCTCCTTGCGCTTGTAAATCATCAGGCTGATTAGAAGTACTTGCAGTTGAGGAAGCAGGTTGAATTTCAACGTTTGCTGCATTTCTCCTAAGAGTTCCAGTTTTCAACCACTTTTCCATTTTGAAAAGAAATGTTAATTGTCGCTCCAAAATATATAAATATTGCCCTATATATGTCACAGACAAATAGCCAAACGCTTATAAGAAACTACTCGTTCACTAAAAAAGAACAAAGCACAACGCCACGAGCAATGGAACACAAATAAATTAAGAACGTACAAATGGAAACAAAACCACTGCTGAGAAAACGATGCCGGAAATATTTGAGAAAACGATGCCGGAAATATTGAAATTCACTAATAATTAAATTAAATTATATTTTAGCAAGTTAAGAATTTTCTTCTTTCAGATATATATATATATTATATATATATATATATATATATATATATAATATATATAATATATTTATATTTATATATATATATTAATATATATATATAGATGTAAAAATATTAGCAATATCTATATATATATATTATATATCTAATATACTATATTATATTTTATTTAAATATACACAATATATTGAAATTTATCCAAATATAATATATATATATATATATATATATATATATATAATATATATTGCAAAAAGATTGTAATACTGTCGCACTGTTCTTGATTTTTATTTCATATCTTTCTTACGTCTGGCAGCGTTTTCGGAGTTAATTTGTAACTTCTCTCTTTCCGTTATAATATAATATATTATATATATATATATATATATATATATATAATATATATATATATATATATATATTATATATATTATAATTATATATATATAAGTATATATATATATATTTATATATAATATATAATATGGCCAAACTAAAGAGGTTACCCGCATGATAATCTCGGAAACTAAGATATGGTTACAAGAAAAACTGATAACAATATATTGCGAATCAGCTTATGAAATTTGTTTATGGAAAATTGAGAAAAAAAAATTTTTTTTTCTTATTTTTTATATCTCATTATTACAATAGGTAGAAGAAAACTAAAAAACATATATGGAATCAGCGGTATAAATTTTTTTTAGGGGCTCGAGGCCGACGGGGGCAGAGGGGGACGTTTCCATACCCCGTAAGGGGAAGGGGCGGAGGAACCCCCGCGACACCCAAATAATATATATATATATATATATATTATATATATATATATATATATATATATATTTATAATATATATATATATATATATATAAATATATATATATATATTAAGACAATAATTTAATTTCGTAATTTTATATTCTACAATCTATAATTTATTAATTTTTATTTCTTTTACATTCTTTTTTAATTAAGCCATTGTTTTAGGATGTTTCCGCCATTACCAATATTCTTTCGTGTACCCCCATTCGATAGCAGGCGTACCCCAGGGGGTACGCGTACCACAGGTTGGGAACCGCTGCATTAAGGGAACAACCTCAGAACTAATAAGATTTATACCGGCCCCACTATCCACGAGACAATCAAAACGTGGAAATACCTGCTCGTCTATGGTGACACAAGCCATCAGGGGTTCGATATCAGCTTGGCACAAATTTATGGCTACTACCATATCCTCATTTACATCTATATTACCTATACCTCCATGATCATTGTGCATTGGATTGCAAAGTTCACTCTCCTCAGAGTCTTCTACCATATCTCTCCCCTCAAGACGACTCAATCCCGGGGAGGACGGGGGTTTAAAGACAGGGCAGCATGTGTCCCTTTCTTTTCTGTGATGCCTAAACATTGTCCCTCATAATGGGACAAATTACAATTTTCACACAGATTTCGATATGGACGAAACGAATTATATTTGTCTCCATTCTTTTCCTGTGGATACCTATCATGATAATCATTCTCCTCGTCATTGATTGTTTTGCGTATAAATCTTTTTTACTACCCCAGATACAGCTTTCTGTGTTTTTCTGCGAGGAGGTGTATTAGAGTCGCATTCAATTATCTTTGGTCCCTGATTAGTGTTCATATATCCATCCCTGGGTGGTGTCCTATTACTACATCTTATACCAGAATGTGGTCCCTGACAAAAGGGACACCTCTTAACTCGATCATTCCTGGGGGGTGAAGATGACACCGCCCTATAGGACCTACACTCATTTCTTCTATGGCCTTATGCTTACAATAACTGCATATACCCAAAAATTTATAGCAGTCATTCATCCTATGCCCCACTTTCTCACAATACTCGCATATCACATTCATTCGATCCTCACGTTCAACCGATCGATCATTCTTTTGTACATACTCCTGACTACGATCCCTAGGTTGTCTATTCCTATCTGGTGAATTCCTACGTTGATCTCTGTAAAACCAACTCCCAAAAGGTTTATTAAAAGAGTCATTACGAGATCGTGAACTATTATTGTTACTAGAAAATTTCTTTTTAGGGGAACTCTGTCTAGGAACCTTCCCGCTATTTTGGAAAACATCAGTCCAACGAGGATAGACTGTGTCTATTTGAATCACCGAATCGATGGATTCATTTAGTTCATCCGAAGATTCAGTAGTTCTCCTAAATTCCCTATTTCCATCAGTATGTTTTTAAAATTCTTGTGCTCTGTAAGTGGGATATGCATACCCGTCATTCTCAAAAGTCTGCATATTCAACAATTTTTTCCCATGAAGCACGCCTACCATTATCTAACTCGGTCATCTTTATATATTGCCTAACACTAGCTTCAATATGAGGAGGTAAACTACACAAGAAAGCCGATCGCAAAGAATCATGGCTCCTCATGTCTATCCCTTTATAGGCCTTACTTGCTAACCGTTCTAATCTAAGGGCATACATACGGATACTTTCTCCGTGTTTACTATGTGCCGCATAGTATGCTTGAAGCCTACATTCTTTTTTTTTCTTCTCCTCATCTTGGAACCACCTAACTAAATTATCCCTAACTGAGAAATATTCCCTATCTTCTTTAATAATCAATTTATACAAATCTAAGAATCCACCCTCAAGTTGTCTACCTAACAGCCTTAGCCATTGGTGAGGTGCATTAGGATAATGGAGGCTACAATATGCCTCGAAGTCATATAAGTATGTTAAGAGATCTTGCTCATTTTCATACTTATATTTTCCCGGATCTGCAACTTTCAACCACTGTGAATTCTTCAATAACTGGGCTAACATAGAAATAGCCTCAGTCAGCATATCCAAATGCTGCTTGATCTGCCTACCTGTATAAAAATCATCGGTGTTGCTATCCTTTCTATAAACAACTGGTGTTACCGTTTCTCTATAATTAGGTTGCAACAAATTTTGATGATCTGACAATCTGTAGTTAGGCTGCAGAAGGTTAGGATTGTCTGTTGGATCATCATAATATCTACTATCCCTATTTGCCCTATTTGAAAAATCATCATCTCCTTGCAATGAGCCCAAGTCCTCATTACCTCTTACAGGAGAACTTGTTCGTTCCATGCCTACACTAGATCTCCTATTCCCTTGTTCTCTAGTTGAAAATGAGACACGTGATTATGAAGTACGATTTTTATTTTTAGGTCTAGTACTAGAGAATTGATCATGAGTAGTTCCATTCTCCTTCAGAGTCATTGGAGGCTCTGATTTTTCCATGTGCAAGGTGTTACTTTCACGCAAAAGCAAACCAGGTTTTTTCTTATTAATATCTACGCGACTAGTCAAATCTATTCTACCTAAAGCATTTATTCCATCTTTTCTAAATAAAGATCGTGTAGTCCTAGTGCGATTATCTAAAACCCTATTTTCTGATTGCTCCTGCTGGATTAATCTATTCTCAACCTTTCTTTTATCTTTTTCCATTTTAGTCATTAATTTACTTAAATAATCGAGAGGTAATACATCCTTTGATTCCAATGGTTCTACTTTCTCATCTTTTGTTACATAGTTAGAGTCGGAATATAAACATGAGTCTGAACCATGTCTTCTCATTGTAAAACTACCTTGTATCCGCGAATTTTGTGGTACAGTATTAGACATTTCATCTGAATATCTATCTACAGTTGGCCTACTAGCTAAATGAGAGTACATGTCCGACGATCTGTCAACATTTAATCTTTTCATTTATGGTGGTCTCAGGTCTATTTGCATGAGCCATATTTGTCTAAATGTATAAATGTATTAAGAATGTGTTCAGCAAGTGAAAATGGTATAGTACCGCGAAAATAAATTAGAAAAAAAATTTATTTCAGAAACAATACTATAAAACGAAAAGTGTAAAACTTGCTGTGATGAATTACTAAAGTGAACTTAATCACAATCAGGCGCTGTGGCAACAGGAACACGAGGTCCTGTTCGGGCGCCACTTAATTTTTGTGTATGTAACGTGAGTTAAAGACAACAATAGTGCTGTTACTCACCAAAGGAAATATCGGTATGAAAATAATGAATTTCTTTTAAGAAGCAAATAATCTAAATAGTGTTGACAAAAAATATTCAATGAACCTTTTATAGCTGTAAGGAAATCAGATGCCAGCAAAGTTTAATGCAAAGTCCAACCTGATTTCCGATGTCAAAGAAGGCGATAGAAATCTTAATAAGATATTAGGGGATTTCTCCCAACTGTAGAGTTCATTTGAGGGACTTCGTCTCACTGTTTCGCCAAGCACTGTCGTCCAAGTGATCGCGATTTCGATGGTATAATCTATAACCCGCTAAATAAGAAATGCTCAAACAAAAGAAAATAATTAATGAAAACCAGGACAGGGATATAAAAGAATACTTCTAAACTGTTTTAATTAGAATTCTCGAACAACAAGAATATAATCTGAATACAGGACCTCCAAATATTGTCACTATATTCAATATATACAAAAAGAATTTAAGACCTTCAAGACTCAGACAACTAGGAGTACTGGTTGTCAATGTCCAAAAACCCTAACTAATATATAAGAGAAAACGATCGAATCATTACCTACAATTCGCCAAAAAAGAATATGTAGGTAGAGAATTGGATTCTTGAACCAGTATCAAGAATAAATTAGAATTTAAGGAAGTTATAATAGTAAAGAATATTAAAATTAAGGACTAATTTAGACTAGAATAATAATATACTAATAATTGCTTGATAAGTTGCTTGTATAATTTTCTCTTATCTGATGTTTCTTTTCCAGGATATAATAATCTTCAGACAATAGTTATTTCCAACGTGAGAAACAGGAACATCACAGACATGTATACTTCAAATTACTAGGAATGGATCCACTTGATGGCTTTGCCACTAAGGTAAGTTACCGTTAAATAGTTAGAAATATCCAAGAATTGTAAATGAAGCCGAATCAAAAGCAGTCCAATATAATAGGAGAAAAATCAGGAACTGGAACAAGTACTAGATTCAAACACCAGGACCAAGCCCTGAAAAGTTCCCATCCAAGGTGCGAGAATTTCCACCTCAAGGTATGAGACGTTCAGTCCAAAGTATCAAGATCTCCAATCCAAGGTACAAAAATCTTCAATCCAAGGTACAAAACCCTAAATAAATTAATATGTATTCAGCATTACATCCTAGATTTAAGAATTAATATTAGAAAATAACTTATAGAAAACTAACCCTATAACTCAGAAGTTTCCACGAGAGGCTTTGATACTGGATTATGTACTAGAAGTCAGTGTTCGTACACCGTAGTATATACAAGTCTGTAAATAAATTACAGGACTTTATAGATAGTTAATAGTAATAGCTTATAAAGTATAATAATGATTAATTGGATGGTGTACCCACCTGTGAAGTTAATCCTGAGTGAATATAAGTAAATCTTCTTCCACAATAAAGAATGGAAAGATATTCTCCTCAACGGATCTAATTTGCTCCAGACAAAAGATTTACTTCCTCGACGATAATAACACTCAAGATATTCAACAAATTAATTATCAAAAATATTTTTAATACTCAATATCCTGCAATATAATCCAATTAGTATCATGCCAATTTCTCAGAACTTCTATAATACAAGATAAGATAAACAACACACACACACACACACTATTCTGAATGAATGTTTTCTTAAGTGCACATATCTGCACCACACTCAGAGAAACCTACAGACGTTAAGGGGTAAAATAGCCCCCCTAACATATATATTATATATATATATATATATTATATATATATATATATATATATATATATATATATATATATATATATATATTTTATAATTATTAATATATAATATTATATATATATATATATATATTATATTACTGGATAATAAAATATAGTATCCGCAATTTGTCTGACTAATTCTACACACTGGGTAACTATGCTGTTAATTATAGGTTTTTGCTTTTGCATTTGTGCTTACGAAATGTAAGAAATGATAGTCTGCATTCGTTTTTTGTTAAACTTTGCGCAAATCGTAAGAAATGCTTACCAAACGTAATTGATTTCCTTAATTCAATAATGTTTGCTATTTCCTGTGATTGGCTGAATTTAGAGCACGTTCTTAGAAAAATGTGTAAACCAAAAAAATGAAATCGTAGTAGGCCCGTTTGAATTGATGAAGTATTTAAATTCATAAAATCAATTTAAAATCCTATAAAAACGCTTGTAAAGGATGAAACTCCAACCAATATTTGATTATTTTTTTCAGGATAATAAAATCCATTTGTTATTTTTTTATATCGTTTATTTTCCAAAACTTGAGTTGCATCCTACAACACTATTCAATTGTTTGCAAAGCAAAAGTAATTGTGTTCGTTTTGCATGAAGTTCAGGAGAATTAGTTCAGGCCAATCAAGTGAGTGCCAAACGAAGTCCTTTATGGGATGTTTAAGTGTAGGTTTAAGTGTTTTTTATATAAAAAGATCAATTCAAGTTCTTCATCTGTAGAAGCATTTTGAAGAATGAGATTTTTTGAAGAGATAATAGGTGCCTATTGAGGTATAGGTGGTATCTGCTTGACAACTAAATTCTCTGGTTGAGAGACGGGGAGATTAGTTCGAACGGAAATGCCCATGTGTTTGAGGCTCGCATCTTTTGTGTATAGGAAATTTGACCTACAAGTCAATGTTTACATTCAGCACATTTATATTTTGTAAATGATGTGTGACCTTAATCATATGGGTGCTTTCTTTAATCTTAAAGAAACTGCCAAATGAGTTGTTGTTAATAAAGATATAAGAAACTCTCATTGGGGAAAGTTTTTGTTTAAGAATGTTTTCTTATCTGAAAGTGAAGATCACTGGAATGGGGTCCAATGTAGGGAAGCCGAGCATAACAGGAAGTTTAGGACATCACATGCAGTAGTTTTGGGCGACAAGTGTTTATCCGAAAAACGAGTTAAACAATTTATCAAAAAAGGTTGGAGGGGATAAAGGCTAAAGCTAGAAAATTTATGGATGAAAGGTGATTTCTTCATGAAAAAACTTCCAATCAGAACAAATAACAAAGACTTGTGTATGCGGGACCTTAGACCAGCAATTTTATGATTAAAGGAGATTAGAAATAAAGAGATTAGTCCCCAAGTATTAAATGGAGCTTTGCCAATAAATAGAAAGTAGCTGAGTCCAACTCAATTACTTTACTTGGAACTAATTTCTTTAGTTCCATCTCTTTAATCATAATTGTAATAATATCGAAGCATTTACGACAGAATGAATTTTTGGTATTTTCTTTGCTTTTAATTAATTTAGACCGTTTTCGTTTTTGTCATGTAATTTGTGCTTACGCTTGATAAGAAATGCTCACCAAGTTTTAGCTCTAATTTCCTGTTTAAACGACCATGATTTCATGCTAGGTTTACTTTTGGTTTTAAACAATTGGAATCAGCCGTTGTGATGGAGCACGTGGTTTTGGAATAAACAAGTAAAAAAAATAACAAATGGTTTATATTACAAGTAATTGATCAACTATTTGTGATGGAGTTTATCCATTTTGGAAGAAATTGATTCTAAACTATTTTATTGAATGAAACATTCATCAGTTCAGACACCCGCTTCCATCTTGGTTTGTTTACATTTTTGTAAGGAACCTGCTTAAAGTTCCGGGTCAAGCACAGGAAATAGCAACCTTTCAGAATCAAGGAAATTTCTTACGTTTGGTGAGCATTTCTTGCAATTTTTTGGTACATTTGACAAA
>JABUQX010005448.1:35000-40000 GCA_015478945.1 Trachelipus rathkii | reverse complement strand
GTCTAATTAGTTTTAACTATATCTCGAATAATTATCAAGAATTTCATTAATATCAGGATAATTGTGCCCTACTTTTCTTATCAGGTCCTTCAAAAACACTTTAGGTAGCTTTTTGCCACTATGTGTGACAACAAGCAACAGCCTGGACTCTTTGCCATGGTAAAATCCAATTTATGCACTTTAATTAAGATCGTAAATAATGGCCCTGATTTTATTTAATGCCTTTTTTAAGGATTAAAATCTTTTATCATATTTGGATTCTATATTAATAGCTATCAATGAGGCAAACAAGTCATTTGTTATAGTAGTTACATCCAAATATTCATTTTTTAGCAATTTTAAAGCTACTTTATAATGTTCTGGTATGATAGATAAATGAGAAACAATACTTAAAGGATAGTCCCTCAAGAAGCTCAAAAGATACATTAATTTAACAGAGTCATTAAGTTTAGGGTTACTGCCAACTATATTCATAAACTGATTTAAAAAAATACTTGAAAACTAATTTTATTCAATCTCCATCAATAGAAAAGTTAATTGTCGGGGCATAGTGTTTATTACATTAGTAGTGTGATCATGTTTATTGGTAAGGCTTCGCTCCACAAATCTATCAGAAATAGTGAGTTCTGTTTTAGTGCATGTCTCTTTACTTAAAATATCATTCTTAAACCACTTAATTTAATTTCTAATTCTAAATAATAATCACTTTGACTTTCTATTTCAGAGTCCATATTTAGGCCTTCTAGTTCAGATTCCATCAAAACTCCAATCATGCTTTCATCTAATTCTTTGATTTTTAACATCAAATTAATTTATTTCATTTATTTGAGATTTGCAGAACATAATTCCCAAACTGTCAATAATTTTTAATTCATTTAATTTATTTATAATCTTAGTAATGCGAATCTTTATATTAGACCAACTTTTTAAATTTAACAAATTTGTCCATTTTGTTAAAAAAATATTTACTTATAAAAATACCTGATATTGTGTCACTAATAAGAATTAAAAACATTTATAGGCCTACTACTACCCTTGGCCTTCAAAAAACTTTTGTCAAAAACTGATGTTCAGCTTTATTGTTAGCCTAAGTTACAACCACTATTTTTGCAATTTCATTAATTAAATCATTTTTTGCAAAGGAAACGCAACCACACAGTGTTATTGTTATTATGGAACATTGGTTACTACTAATAATTTTATTATTAAAATAATTAAGCCTAAAAAACAGTCTTAAAGAATTTATCAACACCCTCAGAAAACTGTTTACTACAATTGACAAAATATGGATTATTATCGATTATTGAAAGAACGATATTTCTATTGATATTATTCGATTTTTAAAGGTAAATAACTTTTCACTTGCACTGATGATTAACTTGATGAAAAGATGAAAAATGTTAAGTACATTAGTACCTTTTCAAAAATATGACGGTTTAGTTGTATTTAAAACCCTTTTCAAAAATATCAAAAATTCGTTGTCATTTTTACAAGTAGCGGTTCTTGTCACCACCGGTCTATTTTTTAGTTTTGTTGCACTAAATTAATCAAAAATATTAAAATTTTATTTACCTTAAATGTTCTACCAGATGTAGAAACAGAAGTTTGGAGGCTATGCTTCTCGGAGGTAGCTCCTTTAAACGCTTTAATTAAACATTTAGTAATTTTGCAATAATTAATAAGGAATGCTATTATTATAATGAAAGGCAGGAAACTCCAAAAGGGTTTGAAAAGGTTTCCTTTTCATAAACAAGGACATTTTAATCCTTATAAAGTAACTAATTTTCACTAACTAATTGTATGTATGAATTCATGTAAATATTTGTATGTAAGTATGTATGTCTATGTGTGTACATAAGTGAGAATGTGTGTGTAAATATATGTGTGCGTATGTGTGTAGTTATAAACATAGGTAGCTAAGCCTTAAAGAAATGATGAAAAGAGGAAATGAGAGAAAAAAGTGAATTTGTGTAAATAATGGTTAGGGAAGTATTTTAAAAACAAAGAAAATAAATTAAAATATGGATATGAAAAAATAATCTTATTTTTCTTGAAATAGAGTTTTGAACCATGGATCACAGGAGGAATTACGAATTAGAAATACTACTGAGAAAAATTCAGAAAATCTAGCAATGTGGCTGTGACATCATGAATAGCAAACCAAAATGGTGCACACAGAGCGGAAAGGAGCTCACTTGATATTCAGCCTTTGTCGTGATGGGATTAACTCCGCATTTGTAATGATTTGTTTTGTTTAGTTTTTGCATTTTACACTCGCTGCTTAGACTTTGTCGGATAAACTTGTTCCTCTCTGTTGATTAAATTTGTTAGTCAGAATATTCTTATAATAAGTTTGTACATATTTTAACAGTGAAACATAGTTTTTGTGTATGTCGAATAGTTCGTTTAACTTCTGTAAATAAATTGATTTATTAGTTATATATATATATTCATCCGATATTCATTCATTTTGAATTTTGGAGGACCACCACCATTTTGGGATATTTTAAGGGAATGGTTGTTATAGAGCGATATTAAGATATAATTTTGTGAGAAAATAACTAACTGTTAGATATATTATTATTATTATTGCCTTGGCAGTTGATTTGACTGAGAATGCTATTGCCTTGTCAGTTGGCATCATTGAAGTAAACTTTTAGTGACAGTTAACATTATTGACATATTATTGCCCTGGCAGTTAGTACTATTATGAATATTTTTGCATTGGCAGTGAAACAATTGTATATATAATAAAATTTGTTTGAATAAAGAGTTATAAACAACTGTTTAAGTACAATAACTATTTAGAAAAGTTTTATTTATTTAGTTTGATTTATTTTGAGTTTTGAGTTGTGAGTTAACATGAATTATTTTGGAAAAACTTCACGAAAGATTTTTAGAATTTTTAATGCTTAAATATAAATTAAAGTTTAGCTGTTTGATATTTTATTGTGTTAATTTCCTTATTTTGTTTTGTGTTTTTATTTATTAAAACTTTAGTTGAGGTACATCGAGTTTAAATACACATGGATATGAAATAGGTAGACATAGTCGTTACCAACCGGCCAACGCCATTTTGAAAAAAGAGTAACAACTGACTTAAGAGTTAACTGTCTGAATAGTTTAAATTAACTTAGTTTTCAGAAGATTGGAATTGTGACAGTTAATATTCGAACTTTGAAAATTTTATTGGAAAATATGCTTTATATTACAACAAGCTTGAACATTTTCAGATTTAGTTGAAAGCAGATACGATCTTGAAAAATAACTTTGAAAAATTTTGTCTTTAAGTAAGAGTAAATACAAGTTCATGGTCGACTTTGAATATTTTTATGAATTGAATTGAATTAGACTTTGAATATTTTTGAATTAGATTAAACTAGACTTTGAATATTTTTGAATTAAATTAAACTGGACTTTGAATATTTTTGAATTGAATTAAAACTAGGCTTTGAGTATTTTGGATCGATTTAAATTAGATTTCGCATATTTTCGAATTGATCCAGGTTGACTTTGAACATTTTTGGATTGTGAAAGCCACTTTAAGTTTTGAACATTGAATATTTTCATTCATTATTGTGTGGTGACTTTGCGTAGTTTTGGATTTAGGTTATAGCAACTTTGAATGTTTGAATTTATTTTATAGTGATTTTAAATATTTTAGATATCAAAATAATTTGAGTTGAATTAAACTTATATGGGCTATAATAACACTTCGTTTTCGAAATATATGAGAATATTTTGATTTTGAACACAAACTTTTGAGAAGAGTATTTTGAAGTCTGAAGATTTATTGAGATTTCTATATGACTTTGACGTAATTTAGAACGGTTACATCATTTGTTTAGACCAGGTGCAATCAGGAACTAATTTAGTATATATTTTACTTACGTACGTTAAATAAATTAGTTGATTGAATTAACTTAGTTTGAATTTGATTAAGTTGATATTTCTGAAACTTTTTGAATTAGTTTAGTTGTATTTTGGACTAATTTCGGACCTGGTCTTTTGTGAATTGAATTGAGTTGACTTAAAGTGAGACGTAATTGGAGTCTTTTAGTAATTTATTACAGATTATTAACAGTTGTGACTAAGGTTGGGAAAGGAAAAAACAAGCTCATTTTTTCCAAAAAAAAAACGTTTTTTTCATGAAAAAAACATAGCCTGAAAAAAACAAGTAAGAATTTGTTTCTTTTGTTTTTTTCAATTAAGTTGTGGAATTTACATGTTTGAACAATTATATCATAAATTTTAGCAAATATGTTCTAATTTGGACTTTTTTTGGTTCCAATTTCCTACAAGGTAGAAGCCCCTGAGTTTGTGTTCAAAATTTTTATGGGTTTACCATATTTTTATTTTATATTCTGAATTTTGATATTCATAATATTTTGTTTGTGGCTTCATTAATGTTTTCTTACTCTGTTTCAGCTTTCAGTAACATTTTTATCATAATTATTTAATCAGGAAAAGTGGATTGAGTCGGTGAACGAATGTCTGAAGGAGAGAAATGTGAGTTTGGCAGAGGCGAGAATAAAGGTGCATAATAGGAGTGAATGGCGGGTTTTGTATTGGGACATGGTTGTGGCCCACCTGGACCAAGGGATGAACCCTTACATTGACGATTTACCATAGTGAGGGTCCGTTGCAGTCCCATGAAGCTCTAGGGTGGATTTTCTCTCTGTGATGAGTTCTCACTAATTAATGGAACAAAAGGGGCAGTAAGGCTGGGCTTTCCTTTCGACTTTTGTCACATTCTTCTACTGCTTTTCTTTTCCGATGCATGACACGCACCTTACCCCCAGTCTTGGGGAAAAGAGGTAGATAAAGAAAGAAATATATATATATATATATAATATATATATATATAATATATACCATATACTATATATATATATATATTTATATAAATATAATATATAATATATAGTATATATATATATATATACCTGGGCAAAGAATTAAAACTCGACTGCGAACACTTGGTGCGCTGGTTTGGGATA
>JABUQX010005448.1:0-25000 GCA_015478945.1 Trachelipus rathkii | reverse complement strand
ACACACATACCTCTCTCTCTTCACAGAAGAATTCAATCACCTTCCTACCATTCTCATTTTTCTCCCGCCACTCCAAAACCACCTGTTATACCATCCCTTTTGTGACCAACCATTCAGGTCCCCAAAACTATCAATCTGAAGCTCCTACTCACCCCATTCAGAACATCATTCAGATTATCCAAAAAATTGTACTCTCTTCAACGTTTCCCTCAAGATGGACCATCATTCACAACCACACATGACCTTTTGCCAGAAAACTTAAGTTCACTCATTAAATTCTAGAACTCCACACACTCAAGTCTACCATAGCTTCGTACCACAGGTCACTCATCAAAATTGCAACTCCTCTTCCTCTCTCATTCATTTCCACACCAGCACACACACATTTCACACCACACCACTCATTTTTCGTTCCTTTCATCTTTGTTTCAGTCACAGCGAGCAAATCAAATTTGCCCTTTCTAAATACATCATCACCTCTCTCTCTTCTCCTCAACATTTATTCCTCTGACATTCCATGTACCCATACGAGATTCATACAATTTCGCCGAAGATAGAAGGTCGTTTTATGGCGATCCACGACCCTCTCTCCGAGGCCTGCATTAACATTCCTGGAAGAAATAGATGGTGGTAGGCAGCCAGCCCAATATCACCGTCCATAGTCGGCTCCTACACGACACACCCGGGACACACGATGTGTACAATTCTTTCCCCACACACAGGGATATGAGTAGTAGGGATGTCTGTAAAGTGTTATCTAGAAGAGGGGTGTGTACTTTAAGTATGTGTATATGATATGTGGATAAATAGTGGTCAGTAATATGTTGCCTGGAGGATAAGTGTGTGAAGAATGAACGCAAAGAGAGAACCTTACATTACAAATGGGGCCATTGCAAAACCCTTTAAAAAATGGCAAACCTATTAAAAAAATATATATATATATATATATGCATATATATATAACATATATATAACATATATATATATATATATATATATATATAAATATATATAATATATATATATATATATATATATATATATATATATATATATATATATATATATTATTGAGTAGTTTTACTATTATCCAAAATTCTTAATATTTGTTTAAATAATGGGCAAAAAAATCAGCAAAAATTGACGATGACGATTGAGAAAGAAATGCCGATGACGATTAATCGTCCCATCACTAATAATTACTTAAGAAAACAATACAAGACTATAAAATTAAAGAGAATTACTAGTCTTAATATAACTCATGGTCAAACAAAACAAAAACATCTGTAAATAAACCTATACAAAAATTACCACACTATACTATTTAAGTTGCAGCCAAATAAATGTAAATGTTAATTTTCCAAAGGTCTATCAAAATTAATTAACCATGATAGGGTGATATATAATTTTTATTTTTGGGACATTTTCATTCTCTGACAAGAAAACCAATTTTTTTTCCCAAAATAAGACCCTCCCACCCCAGATTGTGCTAAAATTTGTTAAATATGGTGATTTTTGACCTAGAATCTATTTATGAAATTAAGAGGTCAATCAGACCATTGGTTCAAAAGTTGTGACCTAGATAATTTTGAGGTCAAGTTTTGACCTCACTGTTTTTTTGCATCTCATAACTTGGGAAGAAAAGTCACAAATGAAAAAATTTATATAGGTATATATCCCCTAGAATACCTCCTTCTTGTTTAAAGAGTGGGCTTACTGGAGCCCCTACAGTCAACCACGGCTTGTAGGAGATATATTCCTCCCTCAGTATATCTGTCTGATAACGTAATTAACCATGTGGAACTTACTCACTGAACTACTGAGGGACCAGATAAGCATGGTTAGAGTATATGTTAAATATTATTTAAGATTACACAAATAGACAAGAAGTGTCTGTAATCTTAAAATGCCCACCCAAGTTAATATAAAAGATGGATAGGATCAATTTACATATGACTGTATCAATTGAAGAATCCCAGTTTAAATTGTGTACAGTTTTGTATAAACAAACTGTGTAATAAGTTATGCCAATTTTGTACACAAATCACTTACGATCTCTCCATTGACAATTGTCAACACTTTTTAAAACCACAACAAAGATTGTCTAGTTGAGATAAATAAGGACAATAGTCCTTTTAAATTGTCGCAATCAGTAAGTTTGAAATAATATTAAACTATAAATTTTCAATCAACTTCCTCTAAATTTTGTTGATAATGATTTTGAGAAATGGTCTTCTAAAAATCAAAGTTTGAATAAAACTAAGTTACTTGAATGTTAATCAATGCATGAAATCAATATTAAATTTAAGAACCTTGTTTTCGAAAAAAGAAAAATCGTTAAAATTTCTCTTATATAATCAAGAAATAATAATAAAACTACTATAATCCCTAAACCTGGTCTGTTCTATTATTGTAACGGGTTACAGCGCAGTATGCAGATATGAATAAAATATTTTGCTTTTGGAAGATACTTCTTACATAATTTATCCTCTACAGAAAACCCACCCTTTAAAAAAAATTTAAAATCTCTTTGGGGACACTCATCATCCATGAATTTAATGAAATACCATATCAGCGCCATACTAAATAAACCTAATCTTTTAATTATGGTAATTAATAGTACGGTACTGTTAGGCTAAATTTATTCTTGTAATTCAAATTAAAAACATATTTTTCTAGTTATTTTGAAAGTAGCAAAAGCTAGATACTTCAATTATTTGTAGGGAAGTGACATTTGTTTCAAAATCACGGCGATCTGTGATCTGAGTGTCTAAATTGATTTAGTAAGTTGATATTCCTTTTATAAAAACAATTTGTGCTCTCTTGAAATGCATAAATTATTATGAATTAAAATTTTAATTTCAGTTTATAAAAATCTGCAATTTAGCATTTTAAATTTTAGAATTATATTATAATTATTTTATTTCAATATGTCTACTGACTTATGGTCCAAGCTCCTACTACCCACTTTCAACTACTTGACTCCACTCTCTACTACTTACTATTCGTTACTTTTGCTCTTCATACTACTATATTTAACTACCATAACAGTCTAATAAATATATATCTGATTCTGTTCCTATTGTCTTCAGATATATTCTCTCTACTCTCTTCATTGAGTAGTCTTTGTATGGATCCACACACAATATCTGTTACATAACAATCGCTTGATCTATAACAATTAATTTGATGTATCAACGGATCAACAAAACCTTACTAATTCTAGACAGAGGTATGTACCGCCAAGCTCTACACCTTCCTCTTTTGCAACTATGCCTCGAGGCGCCAGCTACCCGGCTATGTCCGCGTGTTCCTCGTTCATGCCCCCACCGCAATCGGGAGGAATTTAGAGTGTTGATAGATAGATACTATCTCACGATTCTAAGGCGCATATTTTGTATTCATTTTCCTCCCTGGCTTTCCCTCCTACACGAACCTTGTGATAAGGCTAATACTCGCTTTTCTAGCCTCTCCATTCCCTACGAATTTCAGTAAATCAATCCCTAATCTTGAATTCTTTTACCTTTTAATCAGTAAATCTCCTCCTCTATTACATCCCTTAGTTGGCTTCTAACTTATCATTTTGTGAATTAATGGCGTCAACCATCTTTCTCCTTTCTGATGCTACCCACGTTTTCAATGACATTGTTAAAACATGAATGTGTTGGGTGATCGTCTTTCTCCTTTCACAGCTTCTTACCCGTATGCTCTCTATTTCTGGTCCCTTGCTGATAGTAACCAATCACTTCTTCGCACTCTTTTCCTGGACCGTCTCCCTGCTTTTGTTAGTACTTCCTTGCTCTTCAATTCATGAGTGAGCCTTGTCCTTCAAGATTTAGCCGAACGCGCGGATATTATTAATTCGTGCCAATCAATCTTTTTCTTCTTCCTAATAACTTATCCATCCTCTTACCCCTATGGGTTCTACTCTCGCGATTATGCCTCCTTCTTTTCTATTACTTTTCCCCTTCTCAATTTGCCTACTCATCTTCTTCCTTCCTCTCATATATCTTCGATCTCCGACTGCTCTATCTTCCTCTTACTCTCGCTCCTTCTTCTCTTTGTAACTTCTTCTCCTCCAATCTTTCCCAGAATTCATCTTTAGACCCTCTTACTATAATATTCATTTAACGATTGTTGAACATAATATGAATGTTCAAATTATTTCCTTGCAGCAACAAATGTCTTCTATCTCTCCTGTGTCAGTGTCAGCAGCCTTCTCTGCTCTTGCTCGCACTATCAGATCGACAGTTGTCTCTTTCCTTCTCACCTTCCCCGTTCTTCTTGTGCCACAACCTCCTCAGGGTTCTCCTTTATGCTGTCTACATTAATCATGTTTGGTGTCGTGAGCACGTAATGCATTGCCTCCCTGTCAGTTTATAATAATCTGCAAACTTTCTCTAGTCGGAGGTAAACATGTCTCACCTTCGAGGGGGACCTGTAGATCATTGCGCTCTGTCCCTTGGTACATTTCTCAATAGCCAATTCTGATATTCGTTCCATATTCCTACTTTTCACTTATTTTCTGCTCAAGTTCTGCTAACCTCAACAGTACGAGTTTCTACTTTCTGATTGCCTATTTTCTGTTGATTCTTGCTTCTGTTTCTATTCCTGAAGTTAATGCTGCTTGCTCTTCTCCAATGAGCTTGCTTTTTACGAATATTTGATAGGTGGATTCCAAACTATTTTTTCCTTATTACTCTGGGAAGTAGTTTCTGTAATTTTTGAAATGTTCTGGTTTTGTCTTTAGACTCTCTTACCCCTTGTTGTAGTTCTCATTTAACGAGGCTGCTTAATGGTGTCAAACATTGCTGTATATGGTGAAGCAACTCCCTTACTCTAGGGTCGTTTTGGACCTGCGTCGTTTCTTCCGTTTGAATCTTTCTCTTGGCCAATTGTTACATAAGTCAAAATTATTATTGGTGCTGATTTTTTAAGGTCATTTCAATATTCTTTATTGACCTGGCCAATAGTCCGTCTACTTGATACACTACCTTCTCTTTTCTCAATAATGCTGTTCATTCGATTCTTCCATTTATGGTATCAATCTTCCTGATCCTCCTCTTTATTCTTCTTTTCAACGCCTCTTTTGCAATTCTGAATTTTACTGACTTTAATCCAGCCCTATTTCTAATCTTTTCCTGCGTCACCATGTATGCATTACATTTGAGATACAAAGGGTAGTTCCTCACTTTATTGCAAGGCTCGCAAGACTTTCTCCAGAATGTTAAGGCTGTTCGCGTGTGGAATTTGAGACATGCTCTGGAAAAGGTATTGTTTCCCTTCTACTTCTCTGCTTCACATTGTTCAAATTGTTAAAAAAGGGCCAGATTCTTTTCGTTTTGTTTTGGGGACTACAGGTTACTGTAAATTCTAATACCTTTTTCACTTAACTTTATTTCTAGTTCCTCACCTACATGATTTTACTTCTTCTCTAAAATGGATGTAACCATTTTTTCTTCTCTTTGAGTGTTAGGATCGGAATATTAATTTTATTTGGTTGTCCGTTCCTAGATGAATCGTTCATAATTGCTTTATATCTAGCAGCCTAGAAACTTCATATGTTATAAATTTGTATGCCATTTTGGTCTTCGTAATGCCAGTGCTACTTTTTCAACGTTTGATAGATCATTTTTTACGTGGTTTACCCTTTGTCTATGCTTACAATTGATCATATCTATTAGTTGGCTTCATCGTATCTCAGCGGAAGAGCATTTTTCTCATCTCCGTACTGTTTCTCTCGTTTATCTCATAGCTGGTCTTCGTTTAAATTTTAAGAAGTGCATTTTTGTTCTGATTCCTCTAATTTTCTTGGACATAAAATTTCTTCTTCTGGTCTTTCTCCACTACCTGATCGTGTTTATGCTATTCATGATTATCCTCTTCCTTCCACTCAGAAGGATCTTCATGCTTACTTAGGTCTCCTTAATTTCTATCGTCATTTCCTCCCCAAGGCTGCGGCCATATTAGCTCCTGTATTTACTTCTTTGCTTGTTCAAGGTCGTCGGGGCAGCTCGACAATGGTTAATTGGACTGATGCTGCTTGTCAGGCTTTTGAACAGAGTAAAATTCTATTGGTCAATAACACTCTTCTTGTTTTACCTGAACATGGTGCTGAAATCCGCCTATTTGTGTACGCCAGTGATTATGCAGTTGGAGCTTCACTAGGCAACTGCAAAATGTGCGATTTGCTTCCTCGTCGTTTTTATCTCAGAGTACTTTCTTCCTGCTGATCACTCGCTATAGTACTTTTGTCGATGAACTTTTATCTGCTGTTCTATTCTATCGAATTAAATACTTTAGATCATTAATTTTCATTGAAGGTCGTCAGTCTTTTATCTCACACTCGGAATCAAACCACTCACTTCTGCTATTATTCACTTCTGCTTCTTTACACTATTCTCCTCGTGAATTTCGTCATTACTGGATTTTATTGCCCAATTTATTACTGATCTTTGTCACTTCCTGGTGGTCGATGATAAACTCAGTGCAGATGCTTTAAACTCTTCGTATTCATGTTAAAGATTGGTTATCGATGCCTTTGACCTACATTAGACTTAACTTCCTGTTATGATAACGGTTCTCAAAATAGGAGGTAGGATGCTTATTCTTCCTGTCTGTAACTTATCTATCAAAACTTCAAACTCTTTATCTTTAACTCTGATATCAACTATTTCACTTCAATTGTGACATTTCTACTGGCAGTAAGTTCGTCCTTTTGATTTCGCTTCTGTCCCAAAATCCCAAAACAAGAGAAGACCACCTTCAATTCTCTTTCTCATAATGTAATCGTGGTTCTCAAAAACTTTTATCCTCTGGTTTTTTTAGGCCTAACATGCATACAGACATCTTTCGATTTTGGGCTCGTTCAATGTATTGCTTGTCAAAATACCAAAAGTTTCATCTAGAACATACTACAAGCCTTCTATTAGTGAATCATTTTTCCATTTAACTCTTCCGTTGTCGTTTTTGATAGTCTTAAATCTTTCAGGAGATGCCCTCTTCCGCCTTCGCCTGGGTGTACTTATTTAATTGACTATTGGTTGATGCTAGGTTAATAGCTTCGTTCTCGGACTACATGAAGTTATTCACCTCTTTTCTTCTCTCTTATCTCATTGCGAGGAAGAAGATAGACTTCGTTACGCTGACGGTCTATGAGCTTTCTTACTAAGTGGGTGGCTCGTTTTGGCCTGTTCATTCTTACTATGTGGTAATCTGAACATATAGACCTCTCAATTTTCGTACTCTCATTTTTGCTAAGATATAAAATTGTATCTCGTAATTGGAATTGAAGAAAATCATTCTCAGTACATTATAATCACGCCCTCAAGGGATAATTTTATCTTCCTTTACGACAGGCTCATCAGCCAATTAAAGCAGGACTGCTTTTGGCGCTGACGCACCTCCTAATGTCGCAACACTTGTGTGAAAATCTTGCCTTTGTTCTTTATTGCTTGGTCACTTCGGTCTTCGGTTAGAGGATAGATTGTGAAATTTTCTGCAGCTGGAAAACTAGTACTATCGATCACACTCTAGCGCCTTCTGTGTTGACCATTATTTTTCTTCCTTCTTCTATTGACCCTTCTTTTTCTGGATTATCCTTTCTGTATCTAGCTCTATCTAGACTGTAGTAAGTTTCTATGTTTCTTCTATTTCCTTCTCTTCTCCTGCCTGTTGTCCAATCTATAGCTGCTGTTTTATTACCAAATGAATTTAGGCGAGTCTCTGCTATATGCTCACCCTAACGCTGCATTGAATCGTAAGTGTTCCTTCTGTCATGAACGCTGCATCGTTTTGCCTTTACAACGCCTGTACATTAAACTGGTCATAATATTGTTCTTACGTAGCCTGACTCATAACTATTTTCACAATTCAATTTACCTGAACTCGTGTAGAGATGATTTAGGTTGAACGTTATTAAATCCTGCTATATCCACTGACTCTTACCGATTCTGTATACTTCTTCTGATAATTAACTGTTGTACGATTATTCTTTGGTCCTTGATGATTCTTCTGGTTTGGATGATGATTCTAACATTGGCTCTTCCTCCTTTTTTCCATATTTTCCTTCACGAATTGTTCCTGTATCTTCCTCTCCATTACATGAGGCTGTTGTGGTTACTACTACAGTTCCACCTTCTGTTACTTCTACTAGTAGTCACTTTCAAGTACTTTATTATATTTATTATTCTACATTACGTGCTATCCATATATTTCACGCCTTCTTCTTCTATTTCCCATCACATGCCTGCTTTGTCTTTTCCTCCTCCGATTTACCTCCTGTCCTTGATTTTGCTTTACCTCCTGATATTCTACCTTTTCCTTTTGACATTCCTTCTTGCGATGTTTCCTCTTCTGTTTCACGTTTCCTTCTCCTTCTCCTTCTATCTACATCTCCTGCATTTGCCTCCTATAGGTTCACTCCACCTCGGCGTTTTGACGAGCTGTCATTATTAAATACACTGCCTCAGGAGGTATAACGTATTCCAGATCTTCTTTGTACAGGCGGCACGTGTAAATAGGTTCTTATGAGGCACCGGAGAGCCTCATATTATTTTATTTTAAATAATATTTATTAAAGATTGTTTTGAGTTGTATAAGTATGTGGGAGGCAATATATATAAGTTAATATATTAGATAATAAATATACTATTACTAGTATATGACATGATTTAAGAAGTAAGATTATCCCTTTAGAATAATTTCCAACTATCATACTCATATTATATTTTTAGATAATATATAAGGTATATATATATATATCACTTAATATGATATAACTTATATGATTATTTATGAATGTTATTGAAAAGATATCTCATTGTCAATTACAGCGTCTTTTGAAACCTATATTTTGATTCATAGTAGTTTTCCCAGAATAAAACTACTTCTTCTGTTAATTTTCGTTTTGTGTGTTTGCATTACAAAGTAATACAGCATTCCATGTTATAACAATAATGCACTTACACTCCTAATTCTCATGCCATAAATATTAAACTACTTCTAGAATGTCTAGCTTCTATGTACAAATGGCACCCGCCTTTTGGGATTGGAGGATGATGGATATGAATATATTTAGTTAAATTATTTCTTATTCTTTCTTAATCATTACTGTTGGTTTTTGTTTTATTGAATTTCTCATTTATTATTATATATATTATTAACAGATTAACAGATAGGGCATATTCTATTTTTCCATCAATTTCTATTATTTTTGAATTGGTTTTGGTTAATCCACATCACGCATATAATACTCAAACTGGTTTGCTTCCGTATGGTTTCGTTGTTCTATAATTACTTTATATTTAGCATTGTGAATGAAATTATTGAGTTTGCAAGATCTTCTCATATTTATCTCTCCTTACAAGGGCGGCATAAAAACAAGCTAGGAAATCACCTGTCTCTATGTACTCAATGCAATCAGGATTTGAAAGAGTACGATACAGAGTAAGATAACTAATTATTTGATTGTGTATAAAAAGAGTCTCACTATATATTCAGTATATATAAATATATTAATTACAAATATTATGTCTGTAAACCTATATCATTATAGATTATTATGAGCTATATAATGTCAACATTATATTATATAATTATATATACTATATATACTAAAGGATAATAACATCTATATATTATATGAACTATCTTAATGGCAATAAATTATCACACCATAGTATAATTACACGGTGGACTTACCGTGTTGTGTAAGAGTAGATAGGGATAATGGTAAGTACGTATATAATATAGGGTAGAGTTCACAGCAGGACGTAGTCGAACACGCTATAGATGGAGCGATGTATAGGATAATTAAGTAATATTTAATATATATATATATATATATATATATATAATATATTAAATATATATTTATATATATATTATTATATATATATATATATATTATTAATGTATATATTTATATATATAATATATATATAATATATATATATTAATAATATATATAATATATTATTATATATTATATATATATTTATATATATTAATATTATTATATTAATATTAATTATATAATATATATATTAATATATATTATATATATTAATAATTAATATAATTATATATAATATATATATATATGATATTTATATATTATATATAATATATATATATATATTATATAATATAGTATATATATATATTAATATATAGAACGCCCCTCGTGGCTAGCCAGGAGATTGAGTCGCCCTCAGTCATCTCATACGAGATGAAGAAGCTGGTGATCTCAAATCCTCACCTGCGTATGACAGTTTGAGTTTTTATCCTTAACTGGGGGCAAAAAATAATAAAATTCTGAACTGGGTAATCAATGTAGGTGGTCGCTGATTTGAGGAATAGCTACCCGTGCATTATAAGTTCATTTTCTGTGGTCCCTAGTAACGTGTTGATTGAACCCTGGTCATACCCTGCATAGGGGATATAAAAAGACACGTTAAAATGATATTTATATTATATTAATATTATATATAACCAATATATAGAGTTACCATAAGTTCAGGTAATATTACAGATATATGTATACTATAGTATAATATATATACTTCTAGTAGGATTATTAATATGTTGTATCATATATGATAATTAATATATAGTATTTATATTTAACTATTATATATATACTACTATATATAATATATAGAGATGACCCTGACATTATTAGCAACACACTGATGGAGCCGCTCTCTGAAGTTTTGAACAGCACGTTATCACTACACATATTAGCTGACTCGTGGTATGCGTTGAACCTTCTTCAACAATTTATTCGCCTTAGCTCTGGTAGAAGTCTAATCATAGTGTGAGGCGCGACTTTAATTTAAACATAGTATATTAATAATATATATTTACGACAAACTTCAAAGTGTAGAAGTTACAAGAGTAAAGAAATTGGAAAATGACTCTATAATTAAGGTGATCAAGTTATAGGCACACCTACATCATCACTATACTCATCAGAGTAGACTAAGTAACAGTCCTAGGTGAAACATTCTTCCAAAATAAGAAAGACGAACAGTAAGTGAGTTTCGGTTCTGGTGTGAGCTGTAGCCATCTTGTTGAAACACAGTCCCCACCCCAAATTCTCAACATTCTCTTCCATTTTTTGGATCCACGAAAGTGTTCAGCATGGTGACATAACGTTCAGTAAATTTTACGAGTCACAGTCAAAGCCTTCCTTTCCTATAAATAGAAGTAAGGGCCTATACATCAAACCTGATACAGACAGTCGAACTTACAGTTAGTTTACAGGAATGTATTGGTCCTTTTTTCCCTTGAAAGCCGGGGGTTTTTAATGACCAGTAGCGGAAATTTTGCCTATTGACAAGCCCCACAACAGGTTGTAAAAATGCCGCTTCGTGCTACTGAAGTAAGGCTGCCTCGGTGAGGGAATCTGTGCAAGCCATGTGCGCACACATGCTTCTCGGTGGGTTAGCATAATCTATGTTTGCCTTCAATTCCTGAGCCTTCATTATCTATATGGGTAATAGAATGTAAATCCATAATGCCGAATCCTTCTCATCGACAGCTGCGGTCGATAATTCCCAATAACCAAACATGCATTAGCCTCGTACGGGAGCAGAACGTCGAGGCGACTGCACTACGCTGCTTTCTAACTCGCTCCATTTTCTGACTGCTTTCTGAAAATGGATCTGCGCTTTCGACCCATGTGTTAATCTGTTCGTAGATGTACTATTATCTTACCTGTATGATCTAACTGCTACCCCAGGAGCAAATTGTTGTTTTCGGCCTGAGGAACGGGGATCGTTACGCGGAATGTTTGAGCCGTCGGCAAGAAAAGCTCTTTCGCATCGCGATCACAGAATTTGTTGGTTCTTGCATACAAACTGCCCGCAAGAAATAAGCCACAGATGCATTCACGTCCACACCTCGCTTGATACTTACAAATAGGGAATGTCGGCGAAAAGTAAACAAGACACCTGCGAAGCAGATCTGCCTTCCGCGCTCACCCTCCCAAATCAGTAATAAAAAACCCAAACCGCTCATCTGTTCTTTACCGCACCCTTATAATTACTATATATATATACTAGTATGATTATATATATATTATATAATATATATAATTACATATATATATATATAGTTATATATATTCATATTATAAATTATTATTATTTATATATAATTTCAGATGTAAGGATCAGATAAAATTAATTGTTTTTGCTATGTACAATTTTTCATATAGTATAATAGTATTATATATATATATAATATATATAATATTATATATATATAATATATATAGTAGAATTATATATATATATATATATAAATTATATTATATCTATTAGATATATTTAATATATATATATATATATATTATGTATTTATTTATATATAATATATATAGTATATATGTATATTATTATATATAATTTAAATATACTTTATATATTTATATTATATATATACTAATATAGTATTATATATAATATAAATATATAATAATTATATATATAATATATAGGAAAAAACTTGTCCTTTAAAAGATATTAACCAATTCGTGGCAACTCTTGCGCTCCTTCTATTTGGAGTTTTAGCTTATGACGCGTTAAAAACTGGGCAGGTTATCATAACCGCGAGTTAGGAAGTTCAGCATTTTCTATAACGGGATAATGTCTTTCTATGTAATCATCCTTAATTATAAAAGGATTAGTAGCCTATAATATATTAGATATATAATTATTAAGTTAAGTATATATACATATATTATAACGTATGTATATTATATAATATAGTATTATATTAAATATATATATTATAATATATATATACTATTAATCATTATAATATTAGTATATATATAATACATAGCCAGCCTCTAGAAGAGCCACATACCATATCTCAAAAACTAATGGCCCTAGTACAGAATGAATGGTACTAACAGGCGTTGCTGGACAAATCCCTGGCAAATTTAACCGAGGAAACTGTATAAAAAAAATCATATCTCGAAAACTACATAAAAGCTACAGGGAAATGAAATATTTTTTTTTGGAACGCTTGTAAAATTTTGGCATTCGGAAAATAATTAAATACTAAAATTGTGCATATTTTTTTGGGGGGGATGCTGGGACAATAGTATATATATATATATATATTATTTCTGTAAAAAATTTAAGGTGTATGTGGTCAATCTTAGGGTGGCTACGACGCCAATCGGGGAACACAGGGGGGGACGTTTTCCAATACTCACGCGTAGGGTGAGGGGTGGAGGAAACTCCCTAACGCACACCCCAATACTCAAAAGGCGGGTTTCGGAGACCCTCCCCGTAATGGGGGGGATATTTAAGTCCTACCTTAAATATCACCGTAGTTCTCCAGGAAGGCCGAGAGACCTACCGCTCCTGCCATACGGGCGGTAATTAACCCTTTGGGGTATTCTATTAGTTAAAAAAAAGGGCAAATATATAATTTTTTAATAGAAATCTATTATATTTTAACGAGTAAGCCAATAAAAGGTAAATTAACAGTAATTATAAGACTATTACTAGTATAATAATTATTATCCATAATTTTTTATTTTTTATTTTTTTTTGGCATTTATTCCTATGTGAAATTTTATTAGGATTACCAGGATTACCAAAATGTATTCCTTTTCGCTGTAGGGCGATTGTGTTTTTGAAGATATTATAATTTTTTTTTTTATTATTTAATTTTTTTTTTTTTACATTTTCTACGCACTAAAAAATTGGACCAGATTCCAGCAATGTAATTTTTCCACTTTATTCCTGGTAGCTTGTATGGTTAAGTTTTGAGATAATGGATTATGGTGGCTCTTCTAAAGAGAGCTGTATCACCATATAATATACTGATATACTATATATATATATATAGTATATATATATATTATATATAATATTATCACTATATGATATATATAATATATTATATATTACTAATATTATATATATTATATATATATATATATCTATTAATATTATAATAAATTAATATATACTTATCATATAGTTAAATATAGTTGAGTATGTATATATTAATTGAAGCTGAACGAGGTCGGTGCGACGCATTAATAAGAGAGTATGGAAAAAGAAAATGAGAGATTCAAGAAAAAGGAATTGGATGAAAGAGGACGCAAAACATATGAGCCAACCAACGAGGGATTGGGAATAATTTGGAAGTGACATGGGAAAGATTAGTATTTCTATAGAGAAGATCTATGATGATTACTGTTAGCAAACTCTTTTTAAAGAAATAAGGGATTATAAATATAGAACAATTTAACCATATTTAAATAAATTAAAATCTATTTTAAGGCAAACAGAGGGGCATACAGATTTAAATCACTGGGTTCTTTTTGACATAATCAAAAGTTATTAAATCGTAAATTTGACAACATTATTTTGGTTGTTATTTAGATTTCATCATTCAGATGATATTTTCTAAGAAATAAAATGGACATTTTGGGCGTATCCGTGGACTCGTTAATAAGGCGACAAAAGGAATCGGATCAGCAGCAAAATGGGGTCTCGAAGTCAAGCTTCAAGCGTTATTATACCCACTCCTCCAACTTAAGCGATGTGAGAAACCCAGTGATTCTCGTTACACTGACGCCGTGACGCTGTTATGTAGTGTGAGTCAATATCTTTCTTGCATCCGTCCTGTCAGACTGATTAAAAAATGTAAAAGCACATACCTATCCCTTTCCATAGATAGGTACGCTGCTATTGCTACCTACGTGAGCGGTGTGTGTTAACTGTAATATATTATATATTAAATATTATTTAATATTAATATATTAATATATATTATATATAATTATCATATAATACTATATTATAAGTGATATATATAATATATATATACGTATGAATTATATAATAATATATATAGTATTGATATATATATAGTGATAATATATAACTTATATATATGTATTATAATTTATATTACATTATATATAAATATATATTCATATATATATTATATATTATTATAAAATATATATAATTATATAGTATAAATATAGTATATTTATAATATATAATACTATATTATTAATTATATATTTATATTAATTGATTATATATATATATATTATATTAATATTTATATATATTAAATATATATATATAGTAATATATGATAATATATATATATATATATAATATTATATATATATAATATATATATATTATATATATCATTAATAATATATAATATATAAATATAATAGCTATAAAATTATATATTATAACATAATATATATATCTAAATTAATGCTATAACAAACTCAGGAAGGTTCTTTCGCCCTGCAAGTTGGTCCAGCCAATATTCTTCGCTTCATAGGCCCGATAACATCTTTAAACAAATAGAGCCAGTCTAGGGAATAAATATATTTCTCACTGACTGCAATTGGTTTCCGACGCCTTGTTCCGAAGTTAAACAACTCGCTCAAGTAGGTATTTCGTACCTCTTTCTAGTAGAACTGCATCTTCTTTATATGGACTCAAAACTCGTTTCTACGTAACCATGTAAGCTTCACAGAGGATTCATTTGCCTTCTAGGCACAAAGATTCATACGCTGGTCCAGGAGCATCATTAGCAATAGGAAAGACGGGTGCTAGCTCACTGGTCGCCCTATAACACCATGACAAAGAAATTACATCTATTATCGTCTAGACCGTTGTGAAACAACAATCTTCTTTGAGCGCAAATCATTTTGAACTGACTTCATCAATAATTTTTACCAATTCTATGATAATCCTAATAATATTAATTTTTCAATTTCAAAAAGATACGAGTTGAATGAAAATTTTCAGCTTCTCAAATTATTTTTGTTAAACCCCCTTATTCTATTAAATATTAACGGAAAGACATATTATATATATATTATTAATATATATATATTAATTATATGACGTATATATTATATATATATAGTATATTAATATATATATATATAAGTATAGGCGTAATATATATTTTAATTAATATAATAGTTTAAGTATATATATATTAAATATTATATATATATAATATATTATTATTAATATTAAAATTTGATTTCATCTCCTCTACTTGAAATGTTATAAAATTTTTAATCCTGTTTTAATTAATTTTTAACTCAATTTTGATTTTAAATTTCCGAATGTTACATACTAAATTTAAGTTGTATTGTTTTAGTAGTTGATTGAATTAGTACTTTTTATTTTAGCATCTCAATTTCATCCTATCACCTACTATTTTAGAATCACTTAAACATAATATATACCTATATATAATAATATACTATATGATAATATATTATTTAATATATTAATATATTATTATATATATTATATATATTATATAGATATTATTAATATACGGATATAATATATATTATATATATATATTTATATATATATAATAATATATATAATAAATAATAATTAATATATAATTATATATATTATATATATATAATATACTTTAATAAGTATATATATATATATATATATAAATATATATTATTTTATGAGAATAATGAACCTTTGAGAAATTTAGAATTAATATATTCAGTGAATACTTATCGTAACCTGATTTTAAATTGAATCCATATAAAAATCTGATTTAGTTTTGTTAAAACTGTAGTTGGTATATTATAAGCGCTCTCCGAATTTCTTCATTTTCATGGTACTCCAACAAGAGGGCTGCTCAATGATACATGTGATGGTTTTGCCTTAAAGTCTGGTATATTGTGATAAATTACACTTCAATCAAATCTAAGATAATAAATTAATAATAATAATGTAATTAGTTAATAAAACTAGTGATTTAATAATAATTAAAATAATAATTAATTAAATAATAATAATATAGTTATTAAATATAGTTATATAATATAATATATAATAATATAATAATAATTAAATAATAATAATAATAATATATATAATAGATAATATATAAATAATGGTGGTAATATTAAAATACAGTGATTTGAATAGTGAAATATATTTAGAATTGTGTAGGTCAGAGTTGTTAATTAGTTTTTAATAATATTAATAATAGTTGATTATATTAATATAAATATATATCGTATATATTTTCTTGATTTATGTATATGTATTTTATATATATGTAGGTTATATATGTTATATTGTATTTTTTTTTTGGAATATTTTCATATTTATTTATAACAAAGAGCCTACACTCTGGATAGCTATCAAGTGGGGAGAGCACTTCAGCCAAACAAAGCGTAGGGTTCCCAGGTTCGATAACTTGGTCGGTGTGGATGAGAATAGAGCTATTCCTCTCTTTGTGGACTTGGCTCCGTCCTTGCTCGGTAAACGTAAATTTGAGTACACCACCCTCCTTAGATTAGGAGCTCTGTAACCCTGATGAGCGGTTGGTTGTAGTATTATCTTTCGCTGTAAAAAAAAAAGAAAATTAAAAAAAAAAAATATATATATAGTTATAATGTGAAATATTTATGAGATATATATAGTATATTATAGTATATTATAATATATTATATATTATATATTATATATATATATATATTAATAATTATATATATACCCTAAATATAAGTATATATACTATATATATATAAATATATATTATTTATATATATTTCTTTATAGTAGGTCAGCATCCTACCAAAAATTAAATGCACTAAAAACACTAACAGGTACATCGAAAATAATATTCATTCGATTCATTCGTATGAGGTAAACCCAAAATTTTATACCCCGAAATTAAAAAAAAAAAATAACTAGTTTTTTAAAAAAATAAAATTGTTAAAAATGTTGAAGAAAATTATCAGATTTTGTTGAGAATTTGAAGATGCCGCTTACTCCGGGTGAGAACGCAAAGGTGCCAAATGTTGAATTTTTTTTTAATAACTAACGAATACCCCCGGGTAAATTAACAGAACTGATAATAAGAGTCGTGAGGTTTTCTCGGCTACCGCGGGGTAACGACGGAGGGATTTCGTCCTCACCTCTCTGTCCTCCGCGTCTTGAAACCCCTAAAAAGGATATAAAAAGAATTTATAAGATTCTCAAAAGCGTAAAAAAAAATTGGATATTTATTGCATAGGAAGGGGATGGCGTTAGCTTGAAATTTCAAAGGTAATCAGAGAGTATAGTGGCAGGTGTATATAGATGTTACTAATATTTAAGTTTTTATTAATATAATATTAGAATAAATAAAAAAAATTTTAGTTTCAAAGTTATTAAGTGTACTATGTAGAACATCAAAATGTTATTTTTTTCCTATAGTAGATTGTTTAATAAGTGTTGTCTAGTTACACGCCTGAGACTCTTCCGGGATGATGGCCAATTAATATATATATATATATTAATATTATAGGTTAGCTATTATATATATATATATTATTCAATTATATATATAGATATATTATATTATATTATTAGTTATATATATATATTATTATATTATTAATAGTATATATATATATTAAATATATTATATTGATTAAGGTAAATCTGATTTAACCGCAGATTGAGCTTCATATATCCAATATATATTATATATATATATTATAATATATTTATTATATAATTACAATATATATAATTTTACATATAGATATATATTATAGTATTATATTATATATATATATAATATATATATTTATATTAATATATATAATTATATATAATATATATATATATAATATATATATTTATAATATAATTATATATAATATATATAATTATATAATATATATTATAGTATTAACATATATTATATTATATATATATAGTATATATATAATTAATATATATATATTATTATATTAAGTATATTAATATATACTATATAGTATAATACAATATATTAAATATATATATATTAATGAACTCATATAAATAATATATAATTAACCTATATATATTATTATATATATAATATATATAATATATAATTATAATACAATAATATATATATATTATAATAAATATATAATAGATTATATATATAGTATATATTATATGATATATATATAGTATATTATATATAATTATATAGTATATATATATTATGTATAATAAGCTATTATATATATATATACTAGATTATAAATTATATTATATATATGTATATTATATAATGTATCCTATATATTTAATACTATTTATATATAGTATATAAATATAGTATATATATATATAAATATATAATATATATATTATAAATATATTATTAGTATATTATTATATAATATTATTATAGCTATATAGTATATATATAATATATATTATATATTATATATTATTATATATATTATTAAAATATATATACGTAAATATATATATATTAAGTATTATATATTAACCTATATATATATTAGTATATATATATATATATCGATATATATAATATATATAATAGTATTATATATATATATTATATAGTATATTATATATATATAGAGGAATAATATATACTTAGGTTATATTATAGTATAGGAGTAAGTTATTATTAGTATATAATAACTATATATAATAGTATATATAAGTATTATATTATATTAATATAATTATATATTAATTATAATATAGATTATATATATAATATAATAGTGATATATATTATATATATTTATATATATACGTAATATTTATTAATAATATACTATTATATATATACATATATCAATATCATATATTATATAGTATATAATATATATATATAATATTATATTATCATATATCATATTATATATTTAATGTAATATATATTATAATATATATAATATAATATATAATTATTATAATATGTACTAGATATAAAAGTAAAATATATCTCCGATGAGTTCACTTTTGCGCATGTTACCTCGGAATAATATGCAATATACATATTTTTGCGTGTATGAGATTAGTTTTGAGACCTTTTACTGATATTTAGTGTATCAGCTATTATCACCTATATTAATTTACTTTGTATCATAAATTAGGACAACAAAACGGTAAAGTACGCACCGATAAAAACTTTAATAATAAAAAATTAAGAGTTATCATTGTTCCCCTTCCCATGAATTAAAATATAAAAACTAATTTATAGGTGCTACAATAATATATAGATGTGTAGAGATTGGATGTCAAGTTTTAACGTGAGGTAATAATGTATGCATTTAGGAATCAATCTAAACAAGTGGTAAGAAAAATAATTAATCAAATGTGTGGGATAGAATACGTCAATGATTATTTGTTAAAAACTATGCTTATTATTTGATATTGCCATGCTGATTAACATGTTGAAGGGTAAATTAATCAATATATTACTGAACAATAAAAGTCGATCGATGTGATATGCATACCGAATTTCTATATGTATATTAGAAGTAGTCTTCACTCAACATCCAATAAGAATATATAAATAATATGAATATATCAATAATAATAATAATAATAATAATTAATCCCACATCAATGTTATTTTGATATTAACAGTAGAACGAAATGATGGATATATACTGGGGTATTGAATAATATAATAACTAATAACTTCAACTCCCAGGAAGGCATCTATCAATACCAAATAATGATACGAATGATAAAATACATAATAATAATATGAATATGACAGTAATAATATATCAAAATAAATCACACTGTCAATATAGGGTCTTTTTGGTGCTAGTATAAATTGTATTCTGGTCATTTGGTTTTGACATAGATATGATATTATATAGTTTAATGATTTCTCAGAGGAGACGGGATTGATATTATGGGTTGCCGATCAGAATTCTGTTAGTTCCTTTTGAGACACGGTGAGTAAACATTGAATTGTTTAATTAATCTCTTTCTTCGTTGCGTTTAATTTAGTCAGTGTTGTTGTGGTTACTTTAATGGTTCTTAGTGCAGGTAATTACTGATAATGTTTAGTCTCTTTTTGATGCTACAATGGCTTCTGTTCTTATAGGATAAGGTTAGAATCGTGATGTGTGTCCTTGTTGCTGTTATGACTAGATTAATCGGTGAGTGCTAATGTGTTCTGGGGTAATAGGAATGATAATTGGGGTTTTCTTTTCTTAAATAATTAGCGAAATGTCTAAAAGGATTAATCTATGAGATTCTAAATCTCTTAGTGATAATGTCTATCATAATGCAATGAAAGTAGGAAAGATCTGTATGAGATGTTTCAGCTTTATGGCTATCGCATTTCTTCAGAGCTTAATGATGTGAAAACTTTATTATGTTAAGCATTATTAGTATTGGATATAATATTTTTCGTAGGTATAGATAAGTTACGTTAGGGTGTGATTCTCTCGTATGACAATTCCGTACACGCTAACGCCAGTGATCATGCTCCTAGTAATATCTGATAGCTTAATAGATACTAGCGATCGGAATAATTGGGGTCGACGCGTAGAATTTTTCTGTCTATAAATATGTTCGAAGAGTTGTAATTTTAACGACTCATATGTGATAGCATGGGTAAGCTCTATGGTTCAGTCGTTCAGCCGAGATTTACCCGTACTGCACAGGGTGATACTCATAGTCTCACAGTACACGGTGTATGATTTAGTGTGTTTTTTTTACTCTTAATTTATCGATCAGAATGATACAGTTTGCCACGACGTGATAAATCACACTGGTGAATGGTTAGTGACTCAGAAGTGTATAAACTGTTCGCGTTAGTGCTTTGCTGCTGATAACATACGCTAGTGTTCTTGTACGTGTTTGGTAGTGAAGGCCAAGGAGTGGTAGATCTATAGTCGCTTTAGGTTACCCTGAGGACGATAGTTTTTGCAAGAGTTTAACTCGAGTTAATTATCTATTGGATAGTTTTAGATATATGCTAGATATAATTGTGGTTAAAGTAGGCATAGGCTTTGGATACGCGACGATGAACGCGTGTTATTGTATATTTCGATATAATAGATTTAGTCGTTAGGAATAAGTTTAAAGCACCGGCAGTATAATGATATAGCGTTTATATCTTTAACTATGTTGGGAAGGATTACCTTACGTATGTCGTAGTGCGCATCTGGACATTGTGATGATACTCAATATGCTTTTTGTATAGTCTCATGCTATCTATTCAGTATTAACTTTTATTGATGTTAAAACTTTGTTGTATGTTAGCAATTATTGTGCAGTGATCTGGATCTTATCTTTCGCAATTTAGCCTATATGTCTACCACAAAGGTGTTTCAGATTATTTTTGATGGTATCGTAGTATATAGTGCTGTAGCTACTCTCTATGATCATCCGATGTTAGGTAGAGATTTTTTTTCTAATGTAAAAAGTCGTATTGTGATCGCCGCTCATTATTACAATGTGTGCTAGGTGTTGTCTAGATATAGAATGTTAATGTTTCTTTAGTCGAACTTATAGTATAAATATGTCTACTTTTTGGAGAGTTTAAAAGACCTTCTTCGATTATGTTACGCATTTTATTTTGTCATAGACAGTCTACTCGAATGATGCTACAGAGTTATGGGCAAGTGATAAATCCTGTATCTTCTGTACTCTTATTTTTCGGTGGTAAATAGTTATCTGTGGTTAACATATGTAAATTAATCATTATATGTTAGAAGAGTCGTATTTATTTTAGCTCTTTGGATCATAACAGGAGGGAATATATTTATGTGTGTAATGACTCAATAGGATCTGATAAGTATGCTTAATTCTCACCATATAGTTAGGCGTAGGCGCCAAGGAACTTTGATTAAAGTGATGATTACGTTCAACTTATAATTTGAATGATAACAGCAGTAATAGTTATAAGACACATATGTAGGAGTTCATGGATGCTATAGGTGGCGGTGAAACTTTCTATATGATCTCTTAAGTTAGGAGCTCTTAAATGGTAATAGTGAATAACTTTTATGATATGTAAATGACTCATCTGTTATGTTAGCAATATAATTAGTGTGGTCAGCCTTATGATAAAGATTAGTGGTTTCAGATCATATATAAAGATGCACATATATATTCTCAGTCTGTATACACGCTATCTTGTTATAAAATCAACCGGTACTTTGATAATGTAAAATATGACGCTATGTTTAGAGACAATCGGTTGAAAAAGTGGATAACTCGATACTGTATAGTGATTAGCGCTAGTGTAGAATGTCTTTTGTCTTAATCCTTTTACTAGTTGATAAGTATGGGAATCGTCTTAATGTTAAACAGGTTATTCTAGGTGTAAGTATAGATTTATAATGACTCTGTGTGCTTGTAAATCTCATTAATTTTAGAATAGTTCTTTCCTCATATAATATATCAGGTTAGAGAGATTTGAATTGTTAATTGCTTATTCTGCAATGTTAATTAACTAGGTGTATTCTCTTAGTTTACCATATTTTAATAAATACTGCGTTGTGATCGGTATAAGGTAGATGGTTTTACGGCAATGGTATGCTAGTTTACTATGTCCGTAGTTTAGGTGCCATTTTGTTAGCTTTTACTCCGCACTAGATAGTATCCACACTATTTGCATTTTATGAGGTGATATATTTCGTGTCATTGAGTCTCCTTCGCATTATTCGCTCATGAGGTTATGGTTCTTTGTTTATATTAATATTCTGCGGATATGACTACATAAATATGCTATGTTATGTCGAACTTATATTGGTTGACTGCTCATGTAATAAATTCAGGTTAGGGGGTGTAGAAATCTGTCTGATTAATATGCTGAGAACTAATGCTGTCATGAAACTTTCGTTAGAACATTATTCTTATGGTGGTTACATTATAGGGCTAGTGTTCTTATCTCTTCTTAATTCAAGGTAGTTATAGTTCTTTCGGTATCGTTGATGATTTATCAAATTTTGGTAATTACTAGCAAAATTTTTTGAAACTAAAATCTATTTTTTCTGTGCTTATGGCCATATTATTGATTGGTTGTTCAACTCTATATTAAGTTAGGTATGATATGAATCTTTGCTATATAAGTATTTCTTCTGTTTGTATCGGAATTTCGTTCTCGTATAAGCGTATTGATCATATTTCTTTTATATACACTCAGTTAGCTCTTTTTTACACAACTTCCAAGATGATACAAAATTTATCCAAAATATTTTAGATATGGCATAAAGCTGTGGAAGAGCAGATGTAATAGGTTTCTCATCCACTCCTGGCATAATATAATAGTGCTCAGGTGTATTTTATGTTCTCTGCTTAATTATTGCTAGCTGAATTAAGCTCAATTATATATCGAGAATTCTTGAGTATTATATCTTCACTTGAATTCTTTAATAATCTAATAATGTAATATATTAGATATTATTTTAACAAAATCAACTATAATTTAATTTATAAAGTAATATTAAATAAAAAATTTAATAATTATATTAGGAACATAGATTAACTCACCACAGTAATTATTGAAATGCAATGATATATGATCGCATATTATCTATTAATAAATCGATATACTCACATTCGTCACTATGAGATAGGATAGCAAATATAATTTGTAGGCATGCAATATACTCAATAATAAAAATAATAATATAATATAGATAATTAAATAATAATAATAGGATAATAATAATAAAATAAGAATAATAATAATAATAATAATAATAATAATAATAATAATAATAATAATATTTATATAATAATAATGTGAGATAATAAAATAATAATAAATATTAATTAATAATACTAATAATTAATAATAATAATAATAATACATAATATATAATAATAATAATATATGAATAATAATAGTAAAATAATAATAATATAATAATATAATAATAATAATAAGAAGAAGAAGAAGAGAAAATTTTAGATCGTGGATGGATATTTTAAACGTATTTTTTTTTACAAAGAAGTGATACTATTTGTTCTACATCAGTTCTTTATTTTCAGACGAAATTTTATTAAGACTATTCGAGATAAAAAGAAGTTAAAACTTTTAATATTACACCAATATTTTCGCCTGTATACTTCAGGCATGATTAAGGTTAACTAACTATTTATTCACAAGTCTTATCTTAAAAAATAAATTCCTAATATAAACTAAAGAA